>CAUYRH010039253.1:0-15261 GCA_963574655.1 Perodicticus potto
CAGCTCAGGTGTACTGCCTCTATCTTTTGGCAGTCACGAGTACCGCTTCCATGAGCCGGGTGTGCAGGCATCTCTTGCAGTCTCTGTTTCCAATTCTGGTTGGTCTGTACCCAGAAGTGGGACCGCTGGGTCACAGGACACTTCTCTTTTCCCAGTCACTCCTTTGATCCATTGCTAGTATGTTTCACCTAACCGTGACCTTGGGGTGTTGCCATATTTTTGTCATTTTGATAGCCGCGCAGGGGTCCCAGGAAGTAGGGCGGGTCCTGCCGTCTTTGTGGGGGCTGCCCTCCTCCTGGAGCCTCCGTCCTGTCTGTGCCTGGTCATGACTCCTATTTCAGGGATGACTCTAGGGACTCGTCCCCGACTAGCTGAGGGCCCTGGAAAACACCACATTTCCCTCCCTGCCACTTCCTGCTTGACACTGTGCCACGGTTTGGGTTATCACTTGTCGACTGTTCCCCTCACAGGGCACAGTGACTCCCGTCTCTTGCTCTCGGCTTGCTATCTGCCCTGCGCACAGGGTGTCCCAAAGGTCGCCATGCGAACATGCATAAGAAAATGGGAAATTGGGTGATGCCTGTGGCTCAAAGGAGTAGGGCGCTGGCTCCATATGCTGGAGGTGGCGAGTTCAAACCCAGCCCTGGCCAAAAACTGAAAAAACAAAAAAAAAAAGGGAAATTGTAGCTAGATGTACTTTTATTTACAAAATATCCATTACAAAATATTTACAAAATACATCTTTATGTGTTAATATATACATATAAAAAAATAAAAATAAATTATAAAATAAACTATAATATGTGTTTGTTCATTTCCTATGTGTGGTGACCTTGGGGACACCCTTCGAAGTCTCCCGCTGCTAATGCTGCATGAATTAATGTTATTGAAATAATTAAGTAATGACCTCCTCTCCTGGGGGTTGTTTCCGTCTTTTCAATATAAACAACAAAGAGACATTTATAGTGGGTTCCCCCCCCCTTTTTCCTATGCTTGCTAATGAATCATTTTCTTCAGCTAAATTTCCAGGGATGGGATAACTCATTCCTGGATCTGGGGGCAGGGAGAGGAAATGAAAGAGAATAGCGGAATGGCTGCCATTTGTTAAGCAAAGGAGCCAGGAGGAAGTGCTCATTGGTAAGAGAATGTGATGGTCAGAAGTGTGGTCTTCCCACCCTCTGTGACCAGGAACTCTTCCCTCCATTTCACAGCTTCTCCCCCTCCCCAAAATGATATGGCTACCTGGGACCTGGGAAAGTGACCTTATTTTGAAAAAGGGTCTCGGCAAATGGAATGAAGGCTCCCGCGATCAGATCATCCTAGGGCAGGTGGACCCTAGAACTAAAGGCGAGTTCTTATAATAGAAGGAACAGGAAACAACACCGAGACCCAGAGAAGAAGGTGATGTGAAGATGAAGGTGGGAATGCCCGGGAAGGCCACCTGCCCCCAGAAGGGGGGTAAGCTTGGAACAGACTCTCCCTCAGAGCCTCCAAAAGAAACCAACCTTACTGGCACCTTGGTTCAGATCTCTGGCCTCCTGAACCATGAGAGAATAATAGATATTAAATGGATATTTCTGTTATTTCTAACAAACCAATGCAGTTTCTTCTTCCAGAAAAACGTAGGGTCAATCTTGGGGCAGGCAAAATGTTTCACTGAGTTGAGTGTCTGACAGTTCGGAGGGGAATATTCAGATGTGCAGTGGGTTGGGGGATCTCAACCCACTGGGGAAAGCAGAGCAAGAAATGGGGTGGAGGCCGCCAGGTGGGGGCCGCCACTGGCCATTGACTCAGAAAACTAAAATTAGACTCTTTTCTTTTTTGAGACAGAGCCTCAAGCTGTCACCCTGGGTAGAGTGCCGTGGCATCACAGCTCACAGCAACCTCCAATTCCTGGGACTACAGGTGCCCGCCACAATGCCCATTTTATGGTTGCAGCCATCATTGTTGTTTGGCGGGCCGGACTGGATTCGAACCCGCCAGCTCAGGTGTATGTGGCTGGCACCTTAGCCTGTTGAGCCACAGGCGCCGAGCCATAAAATTAGACTCTTTTTATATGCCCCCCCCCACACACACACAAATAAATTCCAGGTGGACTGAGGCCAAAAAGTGAGCAACAAAACTTAAAAATACTTAGTAGAAAATATAAGACAATATTTTCATAACCTTGATGTAGGAAGGGATTTCTTAAACAAGATGAGCCTTGAAGCTTGAGGCATTTCACTATGTTAACATTTATTTTAATCCTCTGTACATCAAAGCGTACCATAAGCAAGTAGAAATACAAGCATAAAAGTGCAAAAAGTCTTGTGATGCAGTTTAATGTCCACGATTCCTATCAATCGATACGAAAAATCATCTGTCAACTCCAACTATAAAAGGAGCAAAGAGATAAAGAGGGAATTTCCTAAAGCAGAAGCAATACACATGAAAACATTCTCCAGCTCACTAATGAAATCAGGGAGAGGGGTGTAGATTAAACAACAAGTGATCCTGCGTCATATCCTCATCAAACTGGCAGAAAATGGAAAAGTCTGACGCAGCCAAAGACCCATGAGGATGCGGAGAAGCGAGGCTGAAACCCAACTGGCAGGTGCACTTTGGTACTGTCAGGTTGGAAAATATTTGCCAAGGTAAGGAGTGAGTAGTGTCCTCCCAAATATGCCAAAGACCTAACCCCAGGAAGGGGGGGTCTTCAGAATGAGATTGCATCTTTTTTTTCTGATAGAGTCTCACTCTGTCACCGTGGTGTCATAACTCACAGCAACCTCAAACTCCTGGGCTCAAGTGATTCTCTTGCCTCGGCCTCCTGAGTAGCTGGGACTACAGGCACCCACCACGATGCCTGGCTAGTTTTTCTTTTTAGCAGAGACAGGGTCTCGTTCTTGCTCAGGCTGGTCTTGAACTGGTGAGCTCAGACCATCTACCTGCTTCAGCCTCCCAGAGTGCTGGGATTACAGGCGTGAGCCACCGTGCCCAGCCTTAAAGTGGAGATTCTGCTGAACTCCATTTAGGGTGAGAGAAACTCTACCTGTGTCCTCTCCCAAGCCAATTAAATCACACTCTATGGGTTGGGGCCTGGGCTTTGGCATTTTTAATGCTCCCAGATGGCCCTAAATTTGGAGAAGCACAGCCCTGGAGTCAGTGAGTGACACCCAGGGAGCCCTGGAGCGCATAGAGGCCGAGGCGCCTTGGGGTGGACTAGGACGTGGCCTTTGCAGTCCTGCTAACTTCCCTAAATGAGTCCCCACACCCTATGCCCACCTCTCAACCCCCTCCCTCTCCTGCCACCGTAATTTTAGGGCCAGTCACCCTAGAACACCAGGGTCCCCTGGAGCACTTATCAGACACAGGTTACCAGGCCCCACCCCAGACTGTTTGACCCAGGCAGTCTGAGTGAAGGCTGCAGAACGTGCTTTTTGAACAAGTTCCCAAATGCTGCGCATGCTGCCAGCCCTGGGACTGCACTTTGAGGGATGTTCCTCAGGGCACGTCTGCATCAGTGCCCAGAGAAACACTTTAGAATATTCGGTGAAGTTTTCGGGAATGTTTAAAAGTCAGAAAGTAGCTATTTGGCCGTGGCTCCCGGTTGAATTATGTGCTACCCAAAGAGGGTGGAGTTCTGGCCTGGAGTGCCTGTGAATGTCACCTCACTTGGAAATAGGGTCTTTGTAGATCGAGATGAAGTCATTGGAGTGGGCCCTAATTCAATGTGATTGGTGTCCTCATAAAGAGGGGGAAATTTGGGGCGGCACCTGTGGCTCAACAGAGTAGGGCACTGGCCCCATAAGCCGGAGGTGGTGGGTTCAAACCCAGCCCTGGCCAAAAACTGCAAAAAGGGGGGGGGGCATTTGGACGCAAAGACAGGAATGCAGAGAGGGAGATGGATGGTAAGACTCACGGAAAATGCCATTTATAAGCCAAAAATTCCGGAGGCTACCTACCGAATGCTAGGAGGGGAAATGGAACAGACGCTCACTCTCTCTGACCTCAGAAGGAAACAACTCTGGCAACACCTGATTTCAGCCTTCTATCCTCCAGAATTGTGAGACAATGAGTTTTTGTTGTGTGGACCTCCCAGGGCATATTACTCTGTTGTGGAAGCCCTAGGAAGCTAAGCAGTCATTCAGCACAGAATGTCTCATTAGTTACAGGGCTGTGCACGGACTCCTCTGTGAGAGTCACAGTGGTCTGACACCACTTCCCTTAAAAAATGCTATATCGAGTTTTTGCAAACATGAATGAGAAGCAATAATACAAAACATTCCTGGGAAGAGAAAGACGAAGTTAACCGAAATGAAAAAGAACCCCCTGCAGTGTCCGCTGTTATCTATAATATTATATTTCTTTAAAAGGATCTAATAGAATAAGGTAGAAGTCATTCAATTAACAAATATTGATCAAGTGCCTATGGGTGGGGCAGAGCTGGGTCCCAAGCAAAACTGCACTCAGGGGCCCCAAAACGGTTCTCTGTATCTGGTAGGGAGCACGTCACCCCTGCCTTCCCACCAAAGGTCATAAGCATTTCTCCACACAAGGTGAGTTTCAAAAAGCAGCAATTGGGCAGCGCCTGTGGCTCAAAGGAGTAGGACACTAGCCCTATATGCTGGAGGTTGCGGGTTTAAACCCAGTCCAGGCCAAAAACTGCAAAAAAAAAAAAAAAAAATGCAGCAATCTATCCATATTTGCGATCAGGCACATACACACACACAGAGAGATTTTTAAAAGAACACAACATAGCAATTTTCCCTCCCTTCTTTTTTCTTGCCCCATAAAGAAACAGAAAATTCAGATCCATCCCTCACATCATGGTTATAGAAAAGAAGAAAAATGCACCAGGAGAGAAGCTGACAGCAGGACGAGGCCAGCCCGCTTTCCACTGAACAAAGCAGGCAAATGGCAGGGGCTGTAAACCCACAAAAGCCCAGGAGGAAATGCAAAGTGTAAACAAAGTCTGGGGAAAATGTTCCACCTCAAGAGTGGCCAGAATCCCAGCCCTACCCACCTGCCCCCACAAACACACCTGGGGATGACCTGAGGGGGGCTGGCTCCTGGGAGCTGAGGAGAGCTCTGAGACTTCCTTCCTGAGCCAGCCAGCTCAGAAATCAGAGAGAGGGGACCCGCACGAGTCAGAGGGGACAAGTCACCTTCAGAGAGGCCGGGAGCCTGGAGAGTGGGCAGGAGACCAGGCAGGAGGGGGCCGGGCACGCTGCGGGGCCCCAGGGATGGTCTCAAACACTGATGATCTGTGGGTACCCCAGCAATGGGGCAGTTGATGAACAGAAAAACTATGATTAAAGCACCATATTACTCTATTTTTAATTTTTTTTTTTTTAGAGACAGAGTCTCACTTTATCGCCCTTGGTAGAGTGCCATGGCTTCACGGCTCACAGCAAACTCCAACTCCTGGGCTTAGGCGATTCTCTTGCCTCAGCCTCCCGAGTAACTGGGACCACAGACGCCTGCCACAACGCCCGGCTGTTTTTCTGTTTTGCAGTTCGGCCAGGGCCGGGTTTGAACCCGCTATCTCCGGCATATGGGGCCAGCGCCCTACTCCTTTGAGCCACAGGCACTGCCCATTATTGATTTTTTTGAAGGATAATACTCAAATACTAGAAAGATGTGGTGGAGCAGAGTGACATGAGTTCACACACGGGCGGGAGCGGAACCATCCATTTGTTCACTCCGTACCTACATGGCAAGCTCGGGACCCACGCAGTGGAGGACGTCTGTGTGTGAAGGGTCTGGGGTCCCTGATGTTTGACTGTCCTCTATCTACCATTTGCTTTTAGCAGCAGTGGGACAAAAGGGGCCAATGGTTCAGAGAGCAGCCCCCAAACCCAGTCAACTCCTGTTCCACCTACAGCAAATCTCTGGGGAAAGTAGCACTCACCCACCTTTACTAGGCAGACCAGCTTGTTCCGGCTAGCCTGGTTTAGCACTGAAATTTCCTACATCCTAGGGACCCTCCCCATCATGAAAATATAAGGGCAATGGGTCACCCTACATCTTATAGATAAGGAAACAAGATCAGAGAGGCGAAGTGACCGGACCAAGGCCAAATCTGCCCGGGGTTCAAAGCCAGGTCCATCAGTATCACAGTGGCAGGATAAAGAAGAAAGATAAATCAAAGACCACAAAGTCACCTCCAGGAAGCCCCCACATGCATTATTTTTGATCAAAGGAGCTGATACTTAGTTCTAGGTCAGGACTGATGAGTTAGGCAGGACCAGTCAGCACCTGTGTCACTATCAACCCGACTGTCTCCTTGGAAAAGCAATTTGGCAACTTGTAGCAAATGCTGTGAAATTGTTCACAGTCTTTGAATAAGACTATGCCTGGAAATTTATTCTAAGGAAATTATCCTTTTTTTTCTTTCTTATTAAAAGGCTATTGGAAAGAAAATGTTCTCTGCAGCATTATCTGGAAGAGAAAATAAATCTAAGAGCCCAGGCAGGGCAATGGCTTCCTGCATGATGAGCCTCTGCCCGGGGACATTGTTACTCAGTAAAAAAGTAACTTTGATGTCTGGGTAGCAACATAGTATCTTCTGGAACAGAATAAAAGGATGGCTAGTGCCTTGTGCCTGCAACTTTGCAAAGTGCTTCTGATTGAGGCTGAGACTGAAAAGGATTCCACGGAGTGGTGAATATAGTAGGAAAAAAGGAAGACTTTTAGAAATTAAAAATAACGTTTAATCTCTTTATATCTTTATCTAAAAAGCAAAAAAGGGAAGATAGGAATTTTACACCTGTGCTTGTGGACAAAGACATCTTGCAAAATGGTCTTTGCCGCACTGCTGGAAATAGCAAACGACTGGGAACAGCCTGAATGTCCATCACAAGGGGAATGTTTAAATTTAAAAATGGTTCATTCAGGCGTGGTGGCTCATGCCTGTAATCCTAGCAGTCTGGGAGACTGAGGCAGGTAGCTTGATGGTTTAAACTCAGGAGTTAGAGACCAGCCTAAGCAAGAGCAAGACCCCATCTCTGCAAAAAAATTAGAATATTAGCCAAGCATTGTGGCAAGTGCCTGTAGTCCCAGTTACTCAGGAGGCTGTGGCAGGAGGATCACTTGAGCCCAAGAGTTTGAGGTTGCTGTGAGCTATGATGACGCCACAGCTCTCAACCCTAAGGTGACAAAGTGAGACTCTGTATAAATAAACAAACAAACAAACAAACACAATGATAAAAATGGTTCATTCACACAATAGCTGTTAAAAAGAATGAGGCACCCATAAAGTTCCTGGTAAGGGATGATCCTTAAGATGCGTTAAGTAGGCCCAATATGGTGACTCACACCTGTAATTCTAGCACTCTGGGATACTGAGGCCAGAAGATTGCTTGAGCTCAGGAGTTTGAGACTAGCCTGAGCAAGAACAAGACTCCCATCTGTACTAAGAATAGAAAAATTAGCGGGGTATTGTGGTGGATGCCTATAATTGCTGCTACTCGGGAGGCTGAGACAGAAGGATCACTTGAGCCCAGGAGTTTGAGGTTGCTGTGAGCTAGACTGGTGCAACAGAATGAGACTCTGTCTGAAAGAAAGAGGGAGAGAAAGAGGGAGAGGGAGAAAGGAAGGGAAGAAAGAAAAAGAAACCAAGTTTGATTCCATTCATCCGAAGTTCAAGGTCAAGCAAAATGGACCTAAAATGATAGAGCTCGGAATGCGGGTAACCTTGGGGGTATTGGCTGGGAGAGGGTGGGGTAGGGCCAAGTTCTGTGGCTTGACCTCAATGGTAGTTGCAGAGTGAACATGCTATACTCTTAAGATTTGTTTGCTTTATGGTAACTTATAATTTAATTTTTTAAATTGAAAAGTAAATGTTGAAAAATAATAACAGAGCAGGAGATTCCCTATCAAAGACCGGACACTTTATTTTAAAATGTTTTTGAATCCTAGCACTCTGAGAGGCCAAGGTGGGTAGATTGCCTAAGCTCAATCTGAGACCAGCCTGAGGCAGAGCAAGACCTTGTCTGTAAAAATAGCCCGGCATTGTGATTATGGTGGGCACCTGTAGTCCCAGCTACTTGGGATGCTGAGGCAAGAGAATCACTTGACCCTAAGAGTTTGAGCTTGCCGTGAGCTATGACGCCACGGCACTCTACCTAGGGTGATAAAGTGAAACTCTGCCTCCAATGTAACAAAAACAAAAATAAAATATTTTTGATGTGGAATGACAAAAAACATCTTTTGTGGCTGGATGTGGTAGTTCACACCCATAATCCTAGCACTTTGGGAGACTGGGGTGGAAGAACCATTTAAGGCCAGGAGTTTGAAAGCAGCCAGGGCAACACAGTGAGACCCTGTCTCCATAAAAACTGTAACAAATTAGCCAGGGCATGGTGGTGCACCCCTGTAGTCCTAACTATTTGTGAGGCTGAGATGAGAGAATCGTTTGAGCCTGGGTGAGATGTGGTCACCCCACCGCTTTCTAACTGGGGCTTCAGAGCAAAATCCTGTCTCAAACAAACAAAAACCCGACCAATTTTTGTGCTTAACACAAAAAAGTCAGTACATAGGAATTCCCAGGAACTTTCCAGCAGCAGACGGGATTTTGCAGGGATAATGCCTGTCTGCCTGCCAGGGGTGGGGGCCGGGGGCCCTGTATAAAATCCATGGCTGCCCCAGACACAGAGGACTGGCCCTGAACTTGATTTGCTCTCAGCCTCTGCCTCATTCCACTGGATTTGGAGGTAAGAACAGGGATGTCCCTGGCAGAGAGGGAGGGTGGAGATTTTTCTAGGCAAAGGGAACCACAGTGCAAAGGCAGAGAATATCCAGGGAGCAGGGAGTTGCCGGCTGTGGCTGGGGGGGAAGGCTTGTGGCAGCTAAAGATTGTGAACATTAGGGCGGCGCCTGTGGCTCAAAGGAGTAGGGCGCTGGCCCCATATGCTGGAGGTGGCGGGTTCAAACCCAGCCTCAGCCAAAAAAAAAAAAAAAAAAGATTGTGAACATTGTTCTGGTCACCAGAGGACAGAACCCTGGCCATTCACTCAGCTGTTTTCCTCCTCCACTACTGTGACCTACCTATAGCCTCCTCGGTGCTCAGAAGTTCAAAAGAGGTGTTGGGAATATTTTGTTAACTGCCATCCACCCCCGGAAGATTGTTTTTATGGGGTTGTTCCTGTGACCTTGTCAGGATTGATAAAGACACCGGTGTCATGTAGATCATTTGACCCCGACAACAGTTCAATTTTTAATTCATTCTCTCAACAACTATTTATCGAGTGCTTCCTGTATGCCCAGCACTGCTCTACAGGCTGGCAGAGACATGTGAAGGAGACAAAAACATGAAATTAAAAGTATATTAGATATTGTGAAATGTGAAGGACAAAAATTAAGTGCAAATGGAGGGCAAGGAGTATATCTCATGTATCTCGCCATTGGGCACACAGTAGGTGCTTAAAAAACATCCGTTGGGTGAATTCTAAAATTTAAAAACTGAACGAGAACTGTGAGATCATCTTCTTCCAAACTTTCAGTTTACAGGTGGGGAAACCGAAGCTCAGAGAAGCTAAATCGTTAGCAAAATGTGGCTGACGCCCATTGAGGAAGAAGATAGCTGTGTCTTCTGGGACCCAAGGCCAAGGGCTCCTCCAATGCCCCACCTTGCTCCTCAGCCATTGTGACCAACTCAGGGTGACTCCAAATCTGCTTGTGGCCAGACCCTGTCCTGCGTGAGCTGGATACAAGGCCAGGGTGAGGATGGTGACCAGATGCACTGAGCCCCACCGCTGCTTGCAGCCTCGTTGGCTCGGATGAGTAGAGGGGAGCCCCTGGCACAGCTACTCTGATCTCTTGGGTGTGTTCATACTTGCTCAGCACAAGCACGTGGGTGAGGTCCAGGCACACTGTCACCACAAATGGGCCACAGGCCGGGCTCCGAGCTGGGTGCCCAGGGAGGGCCTCGAGACAGCCCTGCCTGTCACATTCTGGATCAAAGGCTAGAGCTCAGGTCAGACACTATGGCTGCACAGCACAGGGCCCTGTGACCGGGAGAGGGGTCTTTACCAAGGGAGGGGCCTTGAAGGACAGTGAAGAGAAAGATGGGGGAGGAACGAAGGCAGGGAGGGCACTGGCTGTGCTCGGGGAGCAGGAAAAGATCTGTGGGTGCCCAGGGCCATGTGCCAGAAAGGGCTGGCTGTGTGAAGAGGTTGGTGGTGGCCTGGTGGTTGAGTCTTTCCAGGAAAGCTGCCGTAGGTATTGAGCAGGGGCGTAGCAGAGACAGGAAGATGCCTATCTAGAGAATCTGAAATGTCAGCTTGGTGTGAGCCTCAGTTTCCTCATCTGAAAAAGGGGAATAAGACTAGTGCCTGCTTCTGGGATGGTTGTGAGGATGGAGCCTAGCACAGGAGGGGCCACTGTAGATTCGCGTCTTTGACAAACATCTATAGAGGGGCTCCTGGACACCAGGTACTGAGGCCAAAGTGGGCGTTGATGGTGAAGGATGAAGGCTTCTGACTCCCAGGGGAAGGAGTGGGTCGGGAGAGGCACAAGGTAACCAGGGTCTCAAGGTGTGGGGTGGGGCCGAGGGGCCAGGAAGGGCATTTCCCCAGTCTGAAGGGGTCAGGGTGCAATTCCTGGGGGAATGAGACCTGCTCAGGGAGCTGCAGGAAGAGGAGGTGACCGGAATGGGAGAAGGAAGGGAACAGCCGCCCAGCAGGGGCCACGCGATGACCTGACTCACCAGCCCCCTTGTTCTCCTGGGGGCAGGGTTGTCCCTATCAGGGATGGAAATTTGCCCCTGTGATGTGTGTGGGAGCCACTGGCACTTGGTAGTGACAGTGGGCAGGAGAACCAGACATCCCACCCTGTGCGGACAGTCCCCTCTGACAGGGAAAGGGCCCATGCCCCACAGGATGGGCCGCCGTCTCCCGGCACTCATGTAGGCGAAACCCAGTGGTTTGGGATTATCTGCGTCTAGAATCTCTCCATTTTACATATAAATGCAATTTTTATTCCTGCTCAATTTTATTAGCCCCTGAGTTTTCCAGACTTGCAACCACTGTGTAAATGGAGGGAAGGTTGTTCTCTGTTTCAGTTGGACTTCAACCAAGAGTTGGTCACCATTGTGGAGAATCACGTCACCCACGGCCTCCCTGCCTGTGATGTCTGAGTCACGGACAGGGCACACCTGTGGCTGTGTGCACTGGGGTTCTTGAACAGGGGCCATTGTCAGCTTCAGGGAGGGTCCAGTGTCCCTAACAGGATTTTATGGCAAATTTCCTTCCTCTTAATTCTCCTTTATGTTGCAAATTATAATTAGGGCATGAGATCCATGTTCCTGAAATCACACGTAGAGGTGAATTACATACCTATGAATTCAACTTCAGGACACATAACAAAATATTAGTTTCATGCAAAGAATGGCCTGTGGGTCTGAACATTTGCAAGGCCTGCATCAGGAGTCCAGGGAATGGTTTCATGATCGGTGAGCCCGGAATAGTCGTGGGCATGTCAGTGAGAAGCTGGCATACCACAGGAATGAATCAGTACAGAGGGGCCAAAAATCATGCCATCTCCTCCAGGTGGAAACCTAGCAAGCACCTTTGCCCGGCACAGACCCGCCCGGGTTTGCAAAAACATGTCAGGTGGTGAAGACTTCAGTCTTGTGGGGAGCACATGGGCTCACAGTCAACCCTGAACCGGGCTGGAAAGGTTGGGGCTCTTTGTAGAGAACAAGACTTTGAACCTGAATCCACGTAACTGGCAGTCACCCTCTAAGGAGTGTGAGGGACTAAGTTCACCGGCTGATGACAGCAGAAAAACGTCAATGAGAGACATTTCCTGTAAGTTAACAGGTTACTTCAAAAGAGTACACCAACCTGCTCAACACCCCTTGTTTTCATCTACAGAGAGAGTAATGTCCTTTATATTACTAAGAAAAAAAGTAGGCCTGCCCAGTGGCTCATGCCTTGTCATCCCAGCACTCCGGGAGGCTGAAGCAGGTGGATCACCTGAGCTCAGGAGTTCAAGACCAGCCTAAGCAAGAGTGAGACCCTGTCTGTACTAAAAATAGAAAACTAGTGGGCGTTGCAGCAAGCACCTGTAGTTCCAGCTGCTCTGGAGACTGAGGCAAGAGAATCTCTTTAGCTCATGACTGTGAGGTCGCTGTGTGCTGTGATAATGCCACAGCACTCTACCCAGAGCAACAGAGTGAGGTTCTGTCTCAAAAAAAGAAAAAGGAAAAAAAAATTAAAAAAGAGAAAAGAAAAAAGGTAGTTTCTTTGTTCAATAAATGTGCAAATATTTAAAAGTCAAATTTGGGAGTGTTCAGAATTCTTGCCTGGGACCCCTGTCACTATGAGAGAGGTAGGCTGGAGGGCCAGGCACTGGCCAGGTCACCCAAGATTGAACCTAACCTTGATTTTACTGGGAAATGGTTGGTGAATGCTGAGCCCAGAGGAAGGTGATGAGATTTGCATTTTACAGCTTCAGCCTGGCCACAGGGCAGAGAACGGATGGGAGGGGCCGACACTAGCCCAGGAGGCCAGTTAGGAGCCTGCAGAGGTCACTGGGGTGTGGGGGACAGTGGTGGCTCAGGTCACGCAGTGGTACCAGGGATTGTCAGAGGGCACAGCTATGGCCTGGTTCATCCAGGGTGGGTTAGGGTCTTCTTTGAGGCAGGGGGAAGAAGGCACAGTTACCTGAACCACAAATGGGCCGTGAGGAAGACAGCTGAGTGCAACCAGCCCCTCTGTAGCCCTGCCAGGCAAGGTGAGCACAATCCTCCCAGCAAGGCCCCAGGGCAGGCCCTTTGTGATCATTGTCACCATTCTTACGGACCAGAGCCCACGTCCTTGACACTGTCACATGGCTGGAACTCCAGCCTCAAGGGCAGGACAATGTAGGGAGCCCTGGGCAGCACACAACTGCCCCTCAGAGAGACATCCCAGAGCTCTTCTGGAAGCAGAGTTGACAGGTCTCGTGATTGCCAGATTCATCCTTGAATCTGCAAGGACTTCCCAGGGGCTGCCCCCCTCACACACATGGGGGGAGTCCTTCTGGTCACTGGGGAGCCCCAAAGTCAAACCTGCTTGTGCTGTAATTGGAGGGATGGTGGCCTGAAGGGGGTGGGTGCAACCAAGAGCCTCCTGTTCGTGTGGACTGTCATGGGAAGCCTTGAGAACAGGTGCGGGAGGCCCTTCCTGTTGTACCTCTCCACAACTGCCAGCCCCGCCCAGTGTCCAATGGTCCTTCTGCACCGGACCTGGCTGGGAAGGGCCACTTCTGTCTCCACCGCCCTGCCAGACCAGAGCCGCGAGCCCTTGTGGGTTAGGGGCGCCCTCTGCCGGACGCTTTCACAGCTGCTGTCAGTTGCCTGGACAGGCCTCAGGAATTGGACTTTTGGGGGATTGTAGCCCGGATGTGGCCCAGGAGGGGGATGGGAGCCAGTGACAGGGAGCAGAGGGCCAATCACCTAGTGTGAGAACAAAGACACAGGTGGAAGAGCCTGTGCAAAGTTTCTACGCCCAGTAAACAGGGGTCTACCCAGCGGCACTCCCAGACCCCCACCCCAGCCCACCCCACAAGCTGTCTTGTAGGGCATCTTTTATTTAGGATTCACGGCTGTCCAGGAGAATCACAGGACTAAAATGATCTGATGGCTGCAACAACTCCTAACAGCTGTCACTATGGAGTGGCCATGATGTGCCCTGGGCGTCATTACCTGGTTTCATCTTCACTTCTATCTTCAAGCCCCCATTATTCAGATGAGAAAACTGAGGCCCCAATATTAAATCCCATGCCCACAGCTCTGCAAGTGCAAACTCTCTGCCAACGCTGGGCTAGGCACCCTCCTTTGCCTTCCCCCATCCACTGAGCTATAACACAGGCCCTGCCTAACACACCGGACCCCCCTGCTTGCCGCCGCTCTGTGCCTCAGTTTCCTTATCTGTAAAATAGAGAAAACCAAAATACCACTTACCTTGGAGGGCTCATGTGAAGAGTAAAGGAACTAACATTTACGTATTTAAAATTCTTAGAGCATGGCACAGGTAACTGCTCAAAAATATATGGGCTTTCATTATTCTCAGCCCAGCTGCAAATCACAGTGGGAGCTTTAGACACATGCCCACGTGTGGCCTCAGTGGGGGGGACGGGGCGGGTCCTGATTTAATTGGTCTATAATTGGCTTCAGTGCAAGTCAGCGCTCGCCAGGTGATCCTGATGTTGAAGCAAGGTGAGACGCCCCCATGGCAAGGCTGAATCCCAGGCACCGGCTACAGTGGGTGGCACCTGGCAGGTGTCAGGAAATGCTGAAGGGCTGCTTAGATGCCCTTTGCATCTGTGTCACTCTTTACTCAACATCAAGCCTTTGGGTCTCCTCTGCCATTGGAGGCAGGTCACCCACTCACATGGAGGTCATCAGCCCTGAAATAAAGACAGGCTTTGTCCCATCCTAAAAGTCCCTAATACACTTGAAGTCACCCAGCCCTGCCTCTGTCTGCCAAGGGCTCAGAAATAAGTTGAGAAAGAATCCACCCTGTTTCTTTCTTAGTCCCACACAGCTGGTCCCTGGATTTCCAGGGTGTGCCAAAAAATGAAATTTGGGTCCAGCAAGGATGTGGAGGCAGATAGAGGCCTCTAAGCTCCAGCCGGGGCTCAGGTCTGGCCCACTCCTCCCTTCCAAGTCACTTAAATCCCTCTTCCCGAAAGGATGATAAAATGACTTCAAATGACTCTCTGGGTTGTACCTCCCAGGCTAGGATGGTGATAATAATGGCGCAGGTGGGTCTGCACGAGCGAGGACTCCAGCACCAGGCTCAGGCTGGCTGATGTGTGAGCCTCCCGGCCGCCCTTCCACTACCAACCTCTGATCCCATTTGACTGTGCCTGGAGGGGTGTTCCAGAATTCAATTTGCCGAAGTGTGAAACCGTATCTTTTCTAGTCTGTTTGCTTGTTAAAATGAGATGAGCTAAAATGTCAGTCAGGGGCCCAAGGGACCTCCTTAAATTATCTGTTCTTTTTTTTTGAGACAGAGCCTCAAGCTGTCACCCTGATAGAGTGCTGTGGCATCACAGCTCACAGCAACCTCCAATTCCTGGGCTCAAGCGAGTCTCTTGCCTCCGCCTCCCAAGTAGCTGGGACTACAGGCACCCGCCACAGCGCCCGGCCATTTTTTGGTTGCAGCCACCATTGTTGTTTGGCAGGCCCGGGCTGGATTCGAACCCGCCAGCTCAGGTGTACGTGGCTGGCGCCTTAGCCTGTTGAGCCACAGGCGCCCCTTCTTTCTTTTCTTGTAGGTATAGACTCTG
>CAUYRH010039254.1:0-28021 GCA_963574655.1 Perodicticus potto
ATAACTGAGAAAATGCCAGGAAGGCTATGTTAATCAGTTTGATGAAAATAGTTCAGATTGTATATGAAACCAGCACATTGTACCCCTTGATTGCACTATTGTACACAGCTATGATTTAATGATAAAGATAATAAAATAAAATTGAAAAAAAAATGATCATTCATACTTCCAGGTTAAAAAAAAAAATAGTAGTCAGAATATTTTAGTTGAAATACAGTGTAAACTGGACTGTTAATCGTTCTAGGCAGATGTCTTATAGATACGGATTGAAAGACTTCTTGATTGGTGTGAACCATGTGCAGTAGCAGCCTGGACTCTGAGAAGAAAAATACTAAGGATTGAATCCTCACTTTCATAGTTCCCAATTCCAGACCATGCACAATATTCGAAGCATCTTCAAACCTCAGTTTATCCCTTCTTACAAATGAATTTTTTTTTACTTCATAGATCTACTCTAAGAAATTAATATGTAAAATAATAATTGTCGTACACAGAACAGATAGTCAATAAAATGTTGTTGGGATCATAAATGAACAATAAATAGGGAAGGAAAGGGACAACTATAACTCTGAGGTTAGAGACCACAGAGCTTTATTTCTGATGATTTGTTATTTGCCTTACACTGTCAGCTTTACACTGATGACTTATCACGCATCCTTCCTTATTGACTGAACACACGTTATTGTGTGGTTGTCCTTCACATTGCAGATGCCCTTTCTGTGGGACATGGCTTCATGTTTGGTTCATGCTCCTTCCTCCGTGCTCTCTATTTTAATTTCTCATTTGAGCCTATGAAGAAAAAAATAGAAATGGCTATTTTATACTCAACTCCATTGGTCACTTGTGGAAAAAAGATCATTTCACCAAATGTTAGTTCAAAATGGAGACCCCTCCATTGATGTTTCAGAAATCAGTTCTGGTTGCCAAGTTGGTCGGAAACAGAAACAAAGCCAAATGAGACACATCAATCCAAAACTCAATCAGTAGGTGCAGTAACTGGTTTGTATAGTAATTACTAAACAAATGCAAAGGAGGGGATCTTCATTTCATCTCTTTATGTCTGTGTTAGACCAGAGTTTTTTAAATTTAGAGATAAGATCAATAGAATCTCGTTATAATTGAATGTTTCCTCAAAGCTATCAATACTTCTTATTTATTCACTACAAAAAAATGGTATACTGCTTAAAGTATCCAATCAGGTAGTTTTGCTTTTTCATAAATCAAACACGCAAACACAATGAATAAATAAGCAGTTGGTTGGTAGATTCATGGCAATGAATGAAGTGTAGAACATTTGTTCAGCTTGACAAGTGCAAACATTTCTCTATGGATGATTTATATAAATGTTCAAGGTGTATTCATTTTACTGAGAGAAAAAACTGCAGAAACTCTAAAGTTCAAGGAAAAGTGTGTGTTATTGGAATGTCTGATATTATATATAAGTTATAACATGAATATTTCAGAGTGACTTTGATAGTCCTACAACTGTAGTTTCTCACAGAAAAGAGAAGATGGAATAGTCTCTGTGATTATTTAAATGCAAGTCCAACCCAAGGTTGTAATACATTATTTTTATAGTTTTCTGGTGCTGGAGAGTTTAAGTAAAAAATATTTCTAAACCTATTAAATTTCTAAAACCATGACATAAAGCTTACAAAAATATATGATATGGAAGAAAAACATGGAGACAACCAAGTATCCTTGATCAGACCCAGGGAAGAACAAATTACATTTTCAATTCAAAGGCACTTGAGAGTAAATATCCTAATTTCATCAACAAAAGAACTCACTGAAGATGAAAAATATCTTAAACCTATCAAATGTACCACTTCTATAATTTGTATCATTAATAAATTGTGTAGTTTCTGAAAAAAAAATTAAAAGATTCCTAATAAATATGACAAAACAAAAGTACACTTTTCGTGTCTATCAGCTTGGATTCTGTGGAAAGCACGACCTGAGTCATTTTCTTAGAAGCATAACAGGACAGGGGATTAGGGGAGAAAGAAAAAATAAAGGAAAAGACAGTACAGAAAAGGAGTTGGACACACCGAGAACAACTGACATTGATTTATCTAAGACATTGTGAGGGTATTATCATGAATTTTAGAATTTTCTAACTTGGAAGATAAAAAGTAGTGGCATTTAGCACTGGCTTCAACTCTCCAAGAACCAATGTGGTCCCCATGTCTTTAAATCCCCAATACATCTGGTTGTGCCTAGCTCCTCCCTTTCAGAGTAATATGGCTTTGCCAGTGGCTCTAACAGTTTGTAGTAGTGGGAATTAAGTATGGTGGCTTCTTTGCATGTTTTTTTCTCCTTCTTTCCTAATCTTTTTCTATGGTCATGGGCCGGGCAGAAAGCATCAGAAAAAAAAGTCGTATCTACTCAATGAAGTAATGTAATAAGTTTTCTCCTTGGTTGACAATGACCCATGTTTATGGGCTAGATGAGGGCAGGAAGGATTACAGAATTCAGCCATTTTCTGGTAAACCCACCTATATATTGATTTTCCCTAGTGAAATCTGTCGACTTCTTCAGCTGGCCCATACCTAGCAGCATGCACACAATAGCTTGGTACAACCCCACCCACCCACATTGATGTTGCTTGAACAAGATGAAAGTTCCCAATCCCATCAACTCTTTTTAGTCAACTTTCAATCCTAGTACTATTATTTGTGTCGCTTCTGAATCTTGAGAAATTCTGGGGCTAATGATGCCAATTCTGTCCTTTTTCTTTTTGAAAGTTCTTGACCACACGCCTTGCTAAAACTGAATGGGTTAGGAAAATGAATGATGTATTATGCTGCCCAGATCAACCTCAATAATGAAGTAGTTATTTCCCTAGATGCTGGGAATATAAGCCTTAATGATATTTAAACAAAGTGCCTTCTCCAGAGATATGCTTCATTGTAGTGTCACCTATATCTAGTAAAAACTTCACAGTTTGCAAATATAAAGGAGTGGCCCTTCAGCTTCCTTCTGGCCATCTTGAAATAGCCCTCCTGTATGTAGGGTTGATTGAGCCCTTTACTGTAACTGCATTACACTGCAACTCAACTCCTCTCTCTGCCCATTTTTAACTCCTTGTCCTCTCTTCCATGGGTGTTGGTCTCAATAGCACTTCCTAATAAACATCCTTTTTTTGTGCAGAAGTTGACCTAGGAAGATGGCAAGAAACATGCCACCCTTAAGAGGAAGGAATATCTTCTCGTAAGAAGACTAAAATTCCACAAAGACAGTATTTCCTCCCAGGTGGAGGTAGAGTACAGGATAACAAATTTAGCGCCTTGTCTGTGTCTCTTAAGTAGCTTTATAAATTCCCATCTCTAATATCTCTTTGGACATAGAATAAAGAAGTAATTTGCTGCTTGGCTTGGGGTTCGCTCACGTTAGTGGACGATAAGAAAGCTCTCAATATCTGGTTACATTTGATTTCTTTGTTTTATTCAGAGGACACCAGCTCTTTGATGCAAGTTTAAATTTTATGTGTTTTTCCTCTTCAAAAAAATAATTAGAAAAAAATTGCTATACCAAAAGTTAGAGATTGCAGTAGCTAATTGAGAAAAGGAGGACTTATCCAATGCATAATTTACACACATGTACCACATGTTTTACATTTAAGTGTGTTATTTATTTAATGATTTCTGTTAGCAGCACAGTTATGCCTTAACTTTCACTAAGCTTAAAAACAACTAGATGCATTTTTTTATATTTTTTTGTCAATGAGCTAACAAATATATACTATTTCCTTAATGATCTTTCAGATTTTCATTATAATGTATTATTGCTCTTTTGCTTGTATGTTTAATATTACACTGCTTTGTCTTCATTTACCCTTCAGTTAGTGAGGTGAAAATTCTGACCTAGAGCATACTAATTACTTGGCTTATTAGCTTCACATTATATCGGTAATGGGGTGAGAGCCAGCATAATTACTATGACTTAAAAAATTATGCCTTGTTTTACTATCACGAACTCCGAGACACTCTCGTTTTTTTTTTAACCACTCCTCTCAGGTTGTTAAACACAATGTTCATGTTTAACTTTTAAGAAAAGGAGATTTAAGAACATTTTCTTTTTTTGAAAATGTACTTTTAATATTAGATATGAATCTATAATTACATATACACACACCAATAAAAGTGATACAACTAGAACTGTGACATCTTTTATCTTTTTAATATGCTGTTTTGTATGGATTAAAATTTTCTCATTTAATAAAATAGTTTGATGAGATTAATTTAAGTGGTTTTCGTATTATTATAAAGAAAATTTATTTTAGAAAATAATTCCCAACTCTCCACATTTCATGGCATATCTAATACAAAGTGAAAACAATCAACCTACAAGATACCACCAATTAATTTCCAGAATAGACTCAGCAGGTGGTTATTTTATGTCCATCAACAAACCTCTTGTCCTTCTCCTAAATCTGCATGTTTTTACTTGAAGAGATAGTCCTTCATACAGAGTTGAAATAACTGTCCTTGCCTTGCTGGAAGAATCAATCCTTTCTTTCATTTTTCTGGAGATTATGAAATCATAAATTATAGGCAGAAAATAAAAAATGGTTAACTTCTTATATTGTATAAGACTCTCATAATATTTATTAGTTTCTTTAAATAAAAATAAATCTTATTTTTCTAGTTAAATTTAATATTTTCTTTCATGCTAAATGTCATGTCTGACTTTCACTAAGAGTAGTTAAAGGTTTTGTTTATTAGAACAGAGTTTCACCCAGTTTTGCAATGATTCATGTCAGTGACCATGTATTCACTTATTTTACTCCTGTGTTTTAATGTAATTAATATGCTGGGTAACAATAAATCTGATGACTGCAAAACACAAGTAAAATTAAGAGAAAGATAGTTAGGAATTTATTTTATTTTTTTAAATTTTTATTAAATCATAATTGTGTACATTGGTGCAATCATTATATAAAAGAAATAAATATTTTTGTATATAAAAATAAAATTGCTTAATATTAATTAATTTATTAAAAAATTATTACATTGTGTGCATGATATTTTTAAGTGTTAGAAATACAGTAGAAAACAAAATGAAATAAAATCTTTGTTCATACAAAGTTTGCATTTTAATTTGGAAGTGGGAGAAAAGTATAAAAACTAAAACAAATACATATTGTCCAAGAAGCCCATATAAATCTGGATGATGGTAGTTCTGAGGAAAGATTGGGAAAGCAGAGTTGCTTTTATAAAAAATAAGATCATTTCTGAAGATTTTACTAAGAAGCAATTTCTGTTAACAAACCACTTCAAAATTTAGTAGTTTAAAACGAACATTTTTCAGATCTTTTTTATTTTGGAGGGGATAATGTACTTTATTACACTTGTAATGTAACTGGTGAAGTCAGGGTTTTAGGGTATCCATACCCCAAAAGATGCACATTGTATCCATTTAGTAATGTCTAATCATCCACTGTTTTTCAGCTCTCTTTTGTGGGCTTTACATCCATCTGTGGACACATTATTTAGCTCCCATTTATAAATGAGAGCATGTGGGATTTGTCTTTTGTGTTTGATTCGTCTTACAATCACGGCTGCAGGTTCCGTGTGTTGTTGCAAACACATGGTTTCATTTTTTTAATGGCTTAGTACTATTCCATTGAGCATATACCATTTTTCTTTATCCAGTCCAAAGAAACTCCATATCTTTGCTAGTGTGAATAATGCTGTGATAATCATATGGGTACAAATATCTTTTTGATACAATGATTTCTTTTCCTTTGTGTAGACATCTTGTATTGGGATTGCTGGACTGGTCCTTCTATTTTTGGTTCTTTGAGAAATATTCATACTATTTTCCATAGTGGTTGTAATAATTTATATTTCTTTCAACAGTGTTTAAAAGTTCAAGTTCCCTTTTTATCAAATCTTTGAAATGTGTTTTTTTTTTTCTTTCTTTTTAGTAATAGCCATTCTGACTGGTTTCAGAAGGTATTTCAATAATTGTTTTTATTTGCGTTTCTCTGATGATTGGTGATGTTGAGACTTTCTTTCATGACTGTTGGTTATTTGTATGTTTTCTTGTGAAAAATGTCTGTTCACATCCTTTGCCAACTCTTTTTTTCTTTTTCTTTCTTTCTTTTTTTTTTTTTTTTTTTTTGAATCAAAGTTTCACCATGTAACTCTCAGCAGAGTGCCCTGGCATCACAGTTCACAGCAACCTCAAACTCTTGGCTCAAGTGATTCTCTTGCCTCAGCCTCCCAAGTAGCTGGGACTACAGGCACCTGCCACAATGACAGGCTATTTTTTCTTGCAGTTGTTTTTGTTGTTTAGCAGGCCGGGGCCAGGCTCGAACCCGCTAGCCTCAGTGTATATGGCTGGCGCCCTACTCACTGAGCTACAGGCACCGAGTCCTTTGCCAACTTTTTAATGGGATTGTTTGTGTTGTTATTGTTGAGTTGTTTTCCTTATAATTCTGAAATTGGTCTCCTGTCAAATGCAGAGATTGCAAACAATTTCCCCCATTTTGCATGTTATCTGTTCACTCTTTTGATTATATCTTTGCTCTGCAGTAGCTTTTTAGTATGATATAGTCCTACTATATACTATAGTCCCATTCTTCTACTTTTCATTGCCTGTGCTTTTGAGGTCTTAGTCATGAATTCTTTGACCAGATCACAGTTCAAAAGAGTTTTCCCCAAGATCTTGTCTAACAATTTTAAAACGAAACGAAATAGAAGAGTTCTATGATGTATTGATGACCAGAACAGTGCTTCATGAAGCAGAAATTTTTATTTGCCTAATTTTCACTGTTATGTCTCCCTTTCAAAATTTGTATAATTTTAATATATTTAGAGGGACAAAAATTAAAAATAATAAAATAATCTAAGTATAATGCTAAAAAAATAATAAATACATATCTGCACAGGAAACTATACTAATGAGGAAAGTCAAAGAAAATGCCCAGAAGGTAGGGGTGAGCTGTGTCCTGAGTATGAGTACTGGTTGGCTAGACAGAATTATGGGACAGAAATTGGCTGTATCCTAGAATCTATGAAAAATCTAGTATGATAAGAGGTCTTGGAGAAGCTCATGTGTAACATGTGACAGGAGAATTAATGGCTCCATACTTGTGTGGTTATCTTTAAACTGATGCGCCCATAGCAGTAAGTGTAGGCGTTAAGTTTTAGTAAATATTATTCACATGGGATTTTTATATTGGCACGTAATTATGCCTTATGGTATGTTAACTTTAGTAATAGCTGGCTGCCAAGAAATTAGCAAATAGCAGGTCTGGCAGAACAGGTAAATGGCTACTATGGACGTTGGTAAATAAGGTCAAAATAACCTCCCTGTGTGGATTACAACAGAAAACCTAAGCCTTGTACTTCCTCCAAAATAAATTGTGATGAGAGATATACACATATAAAGCTTCCACCCAGTGAAGCTACACTGAGTAGAATAAAGTGTTTCTGTAATAATATTTCCTATTTTTATTGGGATGCTCAGCAACTCTGCAAGCTATATTTTCAAATTTGAAAATCAACTAAATCCACAAAGCATTATGATATTTTGCCACGAAAACATTAGTTCAATATATGGGCAAACCGTGCTAGATTCTCAGTACAATTCCATTCCTACCACTGTTTTAAAATCCATTAGGGTGGATTAGGGTAACCTAAACTATGAAAGTTGGCTCTTAGCTATGAAAATGAGTTTTATGTAAGAGCCTTATTCACAGAAAGATGGTTAAGTTTTAAAAAGAAATAAAGGAAGATATTTAAAAATAAAACAATACAATGAAATTCCTAAATTACTGTAAATTCTATGGTAAAGGATATTATAAAGCTCTGTGCCTTGAAGAGTCTGTCTTTGGGGATTATATTTACTCAGAAAAATCAAAGCAGTAAAACTTTGTGGGAAAAATGTTTCAGGATTAAATATCAGAACTCATTAGCTACAGAAAGTGAGACTTTTCTTTCTCAGAGAGACTTAGATCTTAAAAGACAAAGCAGAGAAAGATGAAGGAGAAAATGAGAACTCCAGCACATGGTAGATGAGTGTAAAAAAGGAAATTGATGTGTACCCTAAACTATGTTTTTAAAGAGGGTGATCAAAAACAAGTGGAATGTTTTGGTCACTGCTAGATCAGAACCAGTGTCTGAACTTAATACATACTGGGAAATCAAATACCTGAATAAAGTAACTAACTACATTAGAAGAAACCAACATTCAAACTCTTTTAAGAAGCACTTACTTAAGTTGGACAAATAATTTTTAAAGAGCAATTAGATAATAATGCATAACTAGGATAACAGAGGCAAGTGGTTAATAGCTATTAGTCATCAATCTCTAAATGCCAATTTCAGCCAAAAAAGTGGATATGATTGTTTAGTGAAAAATTTCATAGTGAAAAGGGCAGAGCTTACATAGTGATTCCAACATCTTTCCTGGACTTTACCGTTTCAGACACAGGTTTAAATGTTTCATATTTATTTTCTTTGATATTCACAACCTACTGAGTTGGGTGCTATAATTAAATATACGTTATAGAGATATTTGATAAATTTTCCAAACTCCCATTGGTTGTAAATGTCAGAATTGAGAGTCAAATTAAGCCGCCAACACTAGAGCACACACTCCATATTCTAGAGAAGGACCCTCAGCAGGAGTTGGCAGAACACTCATGTTTAAGGACTGGAAATGGAAAGATCCTATAGTGATTTCTGATATGTGTTGAAGCCATGACATAGCAAACAAGCAATTCATGTATATCCAAAAAATAAGTACAATGTGATCTAATAACGTAATTTAACCAAAGATGTCTTGATTTGAGTTCTTAGGTTAATGGAGTATTAGACAAATGCCATGGTTCTCATGTTTTCTAGATTATTGCCTAGAACTTATTCCTGCCAATTGGGGATAAAGCAGTATAACGGCATTATTTAACAAAAGTTATCAGAAGTACAAGCCATCTCGATAAGTCAATTCTCAGTTTTAGAAATGAAAAAAAAAAAAAGACTTCATTGAAGTTTTACTGTGAAACTCTTGAATATCCCGGTTTCTTACTGAATGTGCATCTCATTGCTACACATAACTGTGATGTCAGGATATTTAAGATCCAAAAGCAGAATTTTTCTCAGAAAATAACTTACTTCCTCTAAATTATCAAAATTAAAATAAATATCCAAAAATTCACTATCTAGACATTATTATAACCTAATATTTACATGTGTGTCATAGTCGTCAACCACAAAATGTCCATTTCTAATAGTATTGTCTTTTAATTGTGTCTGCTACATAAAGTTACACCACATTTGTTTCAGAAGTGACCTGAAATGTGATACAAATAAACATCCCTCCCCTATTTTGTAAAATGCATTCTAAGCCGTAATGCCTGTCAAAGTAGTTGGCAGGTACTATATAAATATTCAGGCACATAGAATCTATGAATATTTATGTGCTAAAGTTGCATTTATTTTTACAAACCTTATAAACAAATAGGCAAAGACCTGCTAAAGAAAACAATTTAATAATGTCAGATGGTCTATAAATAAATTCATCTATATGTGTGATATGGATTCCATATTAACTCAAAGTAGAATAGTGAGAACTTTTATCATGAGCAATCACCTAATTAAACCACTGTTTAAAGAAATTTGGGTCTAACAGTTAACCTGGCGACCTGAACATAAATGGATATTTTACATGTAAAATTGATATCTCTAAATTAAGAGATTTTATCATTTACATCTGTGAAATCACTAAACAAGCTAAATATTTTGGTATTTGTTTCCTCATATAAAAATTATACAGTACTTAGACATACGACCACTTTGGAAGGGAAGAAATTCTATAGAAATAGCACTTGAGTGCAAAGAAGTGTGAATCATCACTCCTGTTTTCTCTATTCTCACATAAACTGTCAGAATGATACAGTATCAGCACATTTGGATAGAATATGTTGATTATGATGCCCACTTCACTACTGAGATCTCTGTGTGGGATGATGAATATTGCTCATAGGCTAAAGTAATCATTTAATAAGAAAATTTGACTTCATTGTCGTCAGGGTTTTGACAGTCCTTCCGGTACAGTATTTGAGGATTTGAGTTTTATAATGTAAAAGAAGACAAAGACAAATCTGATTTCAATAACCTAGAATCTTTTATTTGCATTTTGAGGTCAAAGGGTCAAGTGGAAAATCAAAATGGTAACAACTCAATTTTGAATCAGGGGTGTCTATTTACAATGAAAACTTGTATGTAGGTCACTATAAAAGTTTTGAGACAGACTATATTATAATCCTTTATTTCACTTCCAAGTAACACAGTTGACATCATCCTTTCTGCGTCACTCCTCCATTTTCAACTTGCTTGGCTTATCCAAAGCTGGGGAGTGCTTCATTTGTTTCTGTCCATAGGGATTTTATGTTTCTTGATTTCTGTTATCTCAAAATTTTCTAAATAACCCATATAAGAAAATATGGGTTCTCTACATGCCATAATTTGATCATCATCTACTTTCAGCCCCATCTGAACATAACCCACCCATATCTCCTCTGAGACTCTAGGAGCAGGAATCCTAATCCTGTGCAGTCCTAATTAGATGATGGGAGATCATAAGAAGCGATTAGTGTAGGGCCTGTATTAAACCTCTAATCTGTCTTGTGATTCCTTTCCCTAAACTGTGTATATTCTTGTTCTTCTTCAAACCTAGCTTTGTTCTGAGAGTCTCTGCTGGTTTTAATTCAGAAAACCCATTCCATAGCCTCCTTAACAATTAATAAAGAAAAGCAATGATGTTTGGGAGGAAGAAATAATAGGGAGCAACAGGTAAAATATGCTTGATTCTGAGACACATAATTTTTCCAAGGAAGTTTTCTTCCTACAATCCCCTTGATATCATTTGTGTCTTACAGCAGCTAGTCCATAAACTCTCCCAGATTTTATTAGACATTGCAGCAAATATTTCCTCCCTCTGTAGTAAGCTTTAACTAATTTTCAAATTATAAACAAAATTATTAACATGTTATGATTGTATATGGAATAGCAGTTGCGGTTATGAACGTTTATTAGAAAATGATATTTAGGTGGGAACTTTGAACAATGCAAAAATAATTTATAATTTCTAATGCTTTAAGGAAAAGGTCCCAGATTTTGGTGGGACCAAAACTAGGAGGTCTTTCGGCACCTCTGCAACTCCTATATTTGTATGACCACAAACCATTAAATAACACTAGTTTAGATAATATTAATCCTATAAACATATTCAGAAAACTAGCTTGAGCCTATTGGCATACTTTTCATACTCAAATCAGCCTTTTTTTTGGGCTAGTACTTGCCCATCATTTGAAGTTGGATCCATCAGAATTTATTTCAGATTACTTAAAGAGATATGAGTTTATCCTACAAGTAGAACGCCTGCTCGACTTGTTGATGCCTACATACCAATTCATGCTAGATAGTAAAAAATGTACTTTTAGAGTTCTGGTTGCTTAACTTTTACTATAGAAAATGATTGTATAAAAGGGTATTGAGGTGTTCTTGTTAACTATTTCCTGTATTGTATAGCCTAGTTAGTCCTAATAGTTCTTATAAAGGAAACTATAGTTCTGAGTATGAAATAACAAACTGAAATTGAACTTTCTGAAGAGTCATTCTATTCATTGAAAACTGTTTATTTCCTATGACTTACATGGTGTTCTTATGGACAATAAACCATGGCTTGTAAATAAAAGTCTTCCTAAAATGTTTGAGAGGGTCACTGAAATCGTACAAGAGATAAATGCATTAACTTAAGAAAATGCTAGTGTAGTCCTTGAGAAATCTGCAACTTTTAAAAGTGCACATTTCACTTTTAAGAGCTGGGAATTGTAAAAGCTATCCTTTGGTAGACCCTAACAGAACACTTTATTGCATGTAGTATTTACTTTCATTTTTTAGCAATAGAAAAGTCAGAACATGCTTTCAAGGAAGCTTGTATCATAAAGCCATGCCCTAGACAGTCTGGCTCATAAGGTCATATTTACTTACTCTTAAAAGTTAATATTTACTTTTTGCTCAAAATTTTACACAGGATAATAAATACAGAGTTGTGAAATTGCCTGTTATTATTTTCTATGGATTATGTTCTGAGATGTATTTAGAATTTTCAAAAACATTTTTTCAGACATAGAACTTTTTGCTTTTATCAGGGTAGTTTTATCAAGTACAGATTAGTACAGTACTGAATCTTGGGAATGCTTGTAGCATATGAAATTCTGAAAAGTCTTATGCACAGATAATGCTCCCAGTAAAGGTAAATTTGACATAAACTTGGATTGAAAAATAAAAACTAAATGGATATCATTTTTCAGACCTTTAAATTATTACATATTATATATAACAAATATTATATACAATTATGCCATGTTATCCATTTAAATATTATACATATTCATGTATTATGATATACAAAGTCATCTAACTTTCTAAGAAATTGTTTTTCACAGAGCAGTTATTAACATTTTTTAAAACCAGGGGTCCTCTGGCTCTCATTTGTGAAATCTAAGTTGCACCCAAATTTAAGTTGCAAATGAAAGATTCCAACAAAATAAAAGTTGAAAGGAAAAGTATTTTGAATCTTTTTTACTTATGGTTTTTGGGTGATAGGAAGTGATAACATAGGCAGGGTCACAAAATGCTTGATTTACCCAATGTCTCCACATCATTTACCAGCTTAAATTTAAAGTTATAAAATGATTAAGAAAATTAAATCTTCTTTTAATTTAGAAAAAGTCTTAAAAATGAATATCAACATGACAATTGTTCTTTGAGGTAATCATTACAAAGGAAATCATTAATAAAACTGGAGGATAAGAAGGAATACCTTTTGGTATTGAAATTATCAGTAATCAATATTATGAACTGTGATGAGACTATGCAATAATATAATTTTAGAAACCAAACATCAAAAATTTATCTGAGTGGATAATTGAACCTATAGACTACTATAGAAATGTTTAGAAAAATAATAAGAAACAAATATGTATTGTGTATAAATAAGTACTTTCATTATTATGTTTTACAAATGAGCATAATATTATACTTAAATATATAGTGACAATCTCTTTGAGACCCAATTAGTAATTATTTTGAATAAAAATCAAATTATTACTAAATATTAAACAATAGATGTGGTTGACAGAAAGTATATATCATCAGCTTTAGTAGTTCTTAATTAGATAAGAACTGTAGAGGACTGGACACCATGCTTGCAAAGGACAGTTACTGATTCTTATCACATTAAAAGGAAACGCTGAGAACAGGACATTCTCCTGGCAAGCCTAGAGACGTTTCCTGACTTGGGGGCAATCCCCCAACTAACTCAGTGTTCCGGAATGAGATAAGGTCGGTCACTCACTAGTAAGCATGTGTTAAACATTTGATGCTTAGTAGTTCTTCATGAGGGTTGTGGGGAAAGAACACGTGAGGAGAGCACGTGGCAATCCTTACACAGGCAGCCCTCATATGTAATTACCTGACCTCTCCACACCTGTTTATGTCAATTACCTTAACTCTCCACGCCAGTTGTGTATAACTTAATAAATAGCCATTGTGGAGGGGGTGTGGGGCTACCCTGCAACTAAGGTTAGCCCGCCTCCCGCAAGCTTGTACTTCAAATCTGTGTCACACCTGTTTCCTTCCTGTGGCGACCGAGACTGGGCCATAGGGGCCCTGACAAAGAAGTCTTTCTGAACATTATAAATAATATCTCTTTTCACCTTTAGAAGTTGAGGAGAGATATAAAAAATTGATAACAGGTGCAAAATTATATACATATCACATTTTGGGAGTCTAGATGCTATTTCATAAAATAACCTTAATGTCAATTATACCAAAATAACTACTTTACTAAACAATTTAACATCTAGAAAATAAGTTCTAAAATTATCTTGTTAATTTTAATTCTATTAAACCTAGGTACTAAGTTAATATTCAATATTTTTGATAAATTGGATTGCCATTAAGATTTGATATATAATTCAGACTGAGCGCAACAGCCAATGATAATAAAAGTCATTGAGATTTAAATGTTGACCTGAAAATTTAAGATGTATCTTTTCTTCATACACAGAAAATTTTTGAGAGAAATTGGGGCAAGGAAAATGCATCAATATATTCTTACAGACAGTACCAAATGAGCCCAAATCAAAATGACTTTTGACTCAAGTAAATGGAAAAAATTAGCCTAGTTTTAAACATGTGAAATCCATTTCTGAATTCATACTATTCTCTCTAAAAATAAATAAAATTATTTTCTGTCAAATCTATATCTTTAGACTTTTGTGACATTTTACATTTGATAAAGTCTCTGGTAAAAGCAAACTAGATTTTAGTAAAGTGAACATTAGTTGCATTTTTAAGTATCTATATTTACATTTAATAAATTACCATGGATACACTATGATGTTCTTTAAATCTTAACTTCATAACATATTAAATAAATACTGATGTTTGTTGGAAGTTTAAAAATGTATACAGATATAAAATTACTTATGAATAAAGTATGTGTTAATAAATTATAAAAGGTATGCTAAAGATGAAATTATTTTTAAAAATAATTATTTAAACTCCACTATTTTGGTTTATGAAACTTCCAGTGGTATATTTCTCTTGCCTGATGATTTTTTAAAGGAAATGCATTTCTAATGTAGAAGTAATTATTGTAACGAACTGAAGTTATTTGGCAAGTAAATGTCAACTTACAAATGAATAAATATTGCTATATTGTGGTATTTATAACTTTAAAAATATACTATAGGTAAATTGTGAGGAGACAATGAGATATAGTCCCTGAAAAAGAACTTGGAAATAAGAGAAATTGAGTTGCCCTTCCTTCAGGTTAGCTCCTGAAATAATTCTGTGATAAAATCATGCAAAGTCTTGTTGAAAGAGGGGGGGTGACTGAGGTGGGAGAAAACCTGATGTGAACATATCAAACAATGCGTTGATTACAAATGTGCATTCATAAGCAATAAAATAACAGACAGATAAAAGTCGTAGGGGAATATTTTGATGGTGCTTCTTCGACTTACAGAATATAAGAAAAAAAATTAAATTTGGAGAAGTAATTTTATTTGAAAGACTTAAGTATGAGGACAAGTCTCTCTTATATTGCCTCTCTTTGTGGACTGTCCTCTATCTTCCTGCCAACACCACTTGTGCTCTTTATCTTCCTGCTTACCTGGGCATTTATACTGTTTCCTTTTCCCTGTCATTTCAATTTCAGCATTTCAAGGCAAAGCCATTATTCCTACTTCCATTCAGAATTCTGAGAGAGAAACCTTGAATAACTCATCATTTTGAAGCAAAACACAGAGTAGTCATAGTCGGCTCAGCAGCTTGGGGGGCAGTTTTTTGTGGATAGGAAGTCACTGTTTGCCCTGATATCTGAGGCCATTGGTTGGTGCAGAGATATAACCAATTGGCAACAGGAGAAATGGTTAAGGCTTAGCATATAAGAATTGGTAAGAGGCAAGACAGACAAAGAACAATGTTTCCCACTTATTTTCCACTCAACCCCTGTTCAGGGGAGAGTATGCCTCAGCCCAGACGACATCTGTTTGACCCAAGGAATAATCTGCATAAATGGGAAGTATAAAAGGTCATCTTCTCTCATCTCATGGCCTTTCCTCATGAACAAGCCTATGCGTATTATTTATTAATTTAATTATTTTTTAACTTATGTAAATTCATTTTTATGTGTATTTCAATAGATTTAGGAGGTAAAATTATTTTTTGTTGTTACATGGATATGTCTTATTATACTGAAGTCAGGGTTTATATGGTATCTGTTCACCAGAATAATGTACATTGTATCCAATAGGTAGATTTTTATCCCCTATCCCCACTTTCTCTTTCTTCTGCCTAGTTTCCAGTATCCATTACACCACTTTGTGACTATATATGTCCATTTTTTCCTCCTACTTATAGGTGACAACATGTATATTTGATTTTCCATTCATGATATTCTTCACTTAGGATGGTTTCCACTTCCATCCAAGTTGCTGAAAAAGGTGTTATTTCATTCCTTTTTATGACTGAATTGTATTCCATGGTGTGTGCGTGTGTGTGTAATAAATGACATACACATACATGTACGTGTGACATTTGGTTTATCCGCTCATTAGTTGAGGAGCACTTAGATTGGTTCCACTTCTTTGCAATTGTGAACTATGCTGTGATAAACGTCAGGTGTGGTTTCTTTTGGATACAATGACTTTTTCCTCGGGGTACATACCCAGTATTAGGACTGTTAACATCAAATGGCAGGTTTACTTTCAGTTCTTTGAGGAATCACCATACTACTTTCCACAGAGTTTGAACTACTTCCTTTTGCCACCAACATTTAGTTTATAAACATTCTATTTCCACTGCATCAATGGCAACGTCTATTGTTTTCTGACTTACCAAAAATCAGCTTTTGCACCTTCAAACTGATTCTTCTCATTCAGATTTCATGCTTTCCCCACAAACTTCTGATTATAATGGGTGTTCCCATGCAGCTTATCCCTTTGAAAATATACTGCAAGGGGAACATGCTTGTCTGTTTCACTAGGCAGTTATGTTATATTTTATTTAATTAACAGTTATGTTTTTTCTGAACTTATTCCTATGTTTGTTATTTTGCATCAATGATCCTATTACCTGTCAACTTTGAGAAACTGAAACTAAATTCAAGTCTCTGAAGCTGCAAAATTGAGTGACAGACACAATGAGAAAAGACTTAGCAAGAAAAATGCCAATTGGAGAGGCCTTTTGACAGCTATTTAGCAAAATGACCTTCCCTAGCTGAGTGGCTTTCTTTCATAGGTCTACCAATAATTTTTTCATGATTTTTTGAATTAATGATAATACAGAATACACATACACGTACTCAGGGAGTAAATACATATAAATACATATAAAAATACTCATCAGGTGTGTTCTTACCTAACGGGCACAGTGTACAGTGCAGGGCACACCTGCAACAGCAACTTACCTAACAAATACAAATGTCCGTAACCTAGTGGTTTGTACTCTCATATTAATCTGAAATAGAAAATACAAATAAAATAAAACATAAAAAGAGTTACCATAAGAATTTGTTTTTTAATTGTGAATACAAAAATTCTGGGCGGTGCCTGTGGCTCAGTTGGTAGGGCGCCGGCCCCATATACCAAGGGTGGCAGGTTCAAACCTGGCCTGGCCAAACTGCAACAACAACAAAAATAGCCGGGTATTGTGGCCGGTGCCTGTAGTCCCATCTACTCAGGGGGCTCAGGCAACAGAATCGCCTAAGCCCAGTAGTTGGAGGTTGCTGTGAGCTGTGTGATGCCACGGCAGTCTACTGAGGGTGATAAAGTGAGACTCTGTCTTTACAAAAAAAAAAAAAAAATTCTGGAAAGTATTTTACTAGATTATTATTGCTTGCTATGAAGAACACAAACTGGATTGAATCTCTTATTTTTATGATGTTTTGCTATCACTTACATGACCCTCTTTCTGAATATTGTGCTAATTATTTCTGACAATACAATATGTATTATAACATTGTTGTCAACTTTACTTTTTTGTGTCATACACACGGTATTAAAATAAAGAGAACTGGTGTTTAGAGTTCTGTCAATGTTGTTTAGAATGCTTAAATTTCACTACTAATTTTGAATTATTCGACATTGTTAATATTCAAATTTTATGACCTGAAATGGAGGTTTTACATAATTTATACTGATTATTCCGAAACTCATTTTATTTAGAAAGGTGGTGATGTTGAGTTTATCATAAAAGTGGAAGTGTAACAATATCAAATTTTTATGGTTATTGTAAGAGTCAAGTGAGATAATACATTAATTATTTAATAATGCATTAATATTTTAACATTAGGACTTTGATAAGTATCAGTTATTATTCGTTAGTATTTCCATTATTAATTACTTCAAATACAGTTTGTCTTTTATAATAAATACTGAAATGTTGTTAGGGAGAAAGCTTGAAATATATTGTGAATCCTTAACTTTAGAATTTTCTAGTCTCATCTAACTCATTCTCTGTGCAGATGCTTCCACACAAAAGTGATAATCAAATGCATAAATTTGCTAATAATCTAAGCAAGCTGCTCAAGCTAATGTAACACATAGTTATTGAGACCAGCTATGTGTAAATTACTATTCTAAGTAGCTGAGGCATGAATAGGGTGTTCCAGGGAGAAGGAATGTCATAAAAAAAAGAATCAGTTTTCTGAGTGAGAGTTCAAATTATAATGACAATTCCATTTTTACTAAGCCCAAGAAGATTTGTAACTGAAGAAGACAGGAAAGAAATTTGGGGACCATGCTCAAGAACCTCAGCTATCAACACATCGCTGAACACTTGATGGAAAGCAAGAACATCCCTGCTGAGCCTGATCAATGCAAAGGACATGAGAAATGGTAACAGTGTTATATTAAACCACTGAGCTTAGGTCACTTTTATTATTATGCAGTAACAGATAACTAAAACAGTAAGCTGTCTTTTTGTCTGCAGGAGCAAATGAACACACATCAGTAATTATAATTATATGAATAAGAGCAGCAATAATATAGATATTTATTTTTGTGTTGAAAATATATTGTTAGAATATTTTACTGAAATAATCCACAAAACTTGTCAGAAATAAATCTTTTGTTAAAACATTTACTTCTGCACATGATGATGGATTTAATTTGACAAAAGCTCTGTTTCAGTTTCCTATTGATCCCAAATGATTTGGGAAACAAGTAGAGAAAACCTCCCTGGAGGATTTACACCAGACCCTGCTCAAACATCCCTGTAACCTAGGCCCATGCTGGTTGGGGAACAGGTGCTCAGTGGATCTCTGCTCAAGAGCGTCAACTTCTACGTGGAGCAGTTACTCAGATCTGCGCCTTGCCTGTGCAGAGTCCCCTCACTTTCCTGTTGGTTTCTACCTTCCCCTGGGGACCTCTCAATGATGTAACCAGGGCATGTTTCTGAAGAGTTGATCTTTCCCTAAGAAAGGTCATGAATATCAGTGGAGGAAAGCAGCTCAGAAATAGGAAGAATGCTATTTGTAATAAACAGCATTAATTAGTATCTTAAAAGTACTATTGGAGTCCGTGTACTGCCTGAAGGACTTTTCAAATAAAAAGAAATTTTAAACTAAGAAAACAGTCTATATTGTTAAGGGTAATAATGGTCCATTTTCTAGTGCTCTCTGTCTTTTCTCTTTTTCCCCATGTTACACACACACACACACAAACACGCCCCTCCATTTCCCTATTGGACACATAAATTCAAAGACAAAAAATAAAAAAGAGAAAACTTTATGACTTTATGAAATGATTAAACCAATTGCTAGAAGAAAATACTTTTTCTTTATTTTTAACTACACACTGACTTATATTAGTAGACAGTAACTGGCAATTATTTTGTGATATTTTATTTCTGCATTAAAAGACAAGAGCGGAATCTGAAACAAATTGTTTTACAGAGAAACAATTGTTTTACAGAGTTTTATAGAGAAAAGAAATTTTTTGATGTTCGCAGTTAAACATCGAGCATGGATCAATAGACTTTGGAAGCTTTTGTTTTTCCATAAATTTCTGAAAATGAGTCTTATTTAAAATATCTCTGTTTCTCTTTTATAGCTTCTGTACTTTACGTTGGATTATTTTGAATGTAGCTAGTGTTACCTTCCATTTGAAAATTAAGTGACAAGCTTAGCTTTCCTTCCTTTCTAATTAAACATGTGGGGACTGTCAGGTAGCTCAGAGAAGAAACACTCTAACTCATATGCCGAATAAGGGTAACAGCAAGTCCCTTGTAACAAAAGCCATAAAATATAAATATGGAACCATTTGAAAACTACCTGATTCTTCTGTAACCATGCTTCTTTCTCACATTTTCTGTCGTCTCTGTGAGAAATACAGATCAAATTTTTCTAAGCATTTTATTTTGCTTTTATACTAAGTAACTAGGTTCTCTAGTATATTAATAAAGTTCTGGCTTCTTGCATTAACGATGTTAGACAGTAATGGCAAAACAATTTTCCTCAGCATGCTTTAGTTTCTCATGCTAGAACGAAGAAAAGAAAATCAACCTCTCACAGAACACTGAATGTCTTCTGTTTTCCCCTCCTCCTAGCTGTATGAAAGGATTAAAAAAACTCAGACAATGAGAAGAATGAATAGAATAGTGAAAAAAAGCCAAAAGGTCTTAAATCAGGATACTTGGGAGTGGACAACCCATGTCTTTTTGGTACTTTGAACTGAAATAATACTCGCTCTTCTGCACACCATGTGTGTGTAGAAAACTACTTGTAATTAGACAGGAATATAATAATAGGTGTGAAAAAAATACATATATTTTTACTTCCAAATATAAATTCCCTTATAATTTCTCTTTCTGCTCAAGAATTAAAAAAAAAAAAAAATCTTCCGGACATTTGGTCCCCGTCCTTTTCAAAACATTCTTCTTGTGATCTCTTCTCTTTCTCCTCAGCAGGAACAGGGACAAAGATCGACTGTTTTGTGTGATGTGATCACGCACGTAGTTTTCTTCTGTGCATAGAAGAAGGCTGTGGCAATGGGACTTTCTCCCCTAATTTTCACCTCTAGCAAATATTTTATTCTAGACTCCCAGTGGCAACTTGAGCCATGGTCAGTCTTCCTTCAGACTTGCTAAACTATGTCTCCGAGATAGAAAAATCATGTTCTCCTTACTTGGGGCCTGTCCACTTCTCAAGAATGTCCTCTCTCAATCCCTGAAACACCAAGTATTCCTCTAGGTTTTGCAGGTAGCAAAATCCTCCACTGAAAATCTAGACTAGTCTCTGTATTCAGAAATTATCTTCCCTCTGTACCCCAATTTCCTAGGGAGAAGAAAGGAAAAGTATGCTGTTTTGTTGTTTCTTCAGCACAGTTCTTCCAATTTTACTTTGATTTCTCCAAACCCCTATTGTTTACTTTGGTATCTGGTCTCCCAGCAGAAAGTCAGGATGTGTGGAAAAGGGGGTTTGGGACGCATTCTCAAATTCTTTTGTCTCCTGCTTTTCTAGATCTCTAGTGAATCTTTCAGTTTGCCGTCTTGTGTCTTTACCTTCATGAGTTTAAGGTGGAGGTGAGGAACACAGAGAATTATGAAGCAGAACTCTGTGTCATTCTCATCCCATACCTCAAGTTATTGCTGGGAGTAAACATTTTGTATCTCACCTCTTTACAAAAATATTCCACTATGTTAATAAATATGCTCTGGTGGTATACCTGAAAGCAAAACACGTCATAGATGTTTCAATTCCAGACCACCTATAATTACTAGAGCAAGGTGTAACATGTAATGTGTTCAGTATTTCTTTAGATGACTATTTATTGTACTATTTCAAAAAAAAAAAAGAGTGGTTACCATGGCAACCTTGTCTGCAGATAGTTTCTGAATAGCCTTTTACTGCTTCAGAATCATGAATATATTTTATCCTCTTGGAATATAAAGAAGCAAAACAGGTTTCACGATTAATTTATTCAATATCAGGAAGAGAATATTCTTCCTCAAGCTACCTTTTACATATGCAAAATACGATTAACCATAATGCTCTCTTGTGTTTGTAGGAGGGAGACAGAAAAAAAAGAGAGAGGTTGATTCTTCTCACTTCTCCCAAAAGATGGCAGCTGTTCTCTGATGAGAAATTAAAACTTCCTTTGTCTATTTCCTTAAAAAGCACACTGTATCTGATTGAAGTACATAAAACAAAAAAAAAGATTTTGATGTTTCAAATAAGTATTCCTAGAATATGCTTATATTTGATGTGTATGGGTGATTTATATTGTATTTATTTTTCTTTACTTTAATGAGTATCTATTAAGCTAATAATCAGCACTGTGATTTTTTTTTTAGTAGTTAAAAAATGAATGTGGCCATATGATTTCCCTGGAATAGCAAAACATCTGACAGTGGAGTTGATGGTTCACGAAAGAGTATGATAACGTGATGACTACTGACAAATAAGAACATAACGGGAGCAGAGAGGAGGTAAATCACCCAGTCTGAATGTGGAGGGAAGCCTTCTTGAAAGGGCACTCTTATGGCTGAGTATTTAAGAACTAATAATAAAATTTCATCAAGTAGAAAGAAGACAGGAAAGATGTTTCAAGTTGAGAGGTAGAATCTTACATTATAGAAAGAGATAAGATATGGGGGAACTAAGTGCACAGAGGTGTATTGTTACCCTAATATGAGGTGTCAGTAAATGAGCAGATGAGGTACAAACATTAAGTCAGGTTTGGAAAGGGAGTACAAAATGCTAATGTGTGATAATTAAATGCACATGAGTACCGTTATGCTTTTTGAGTTGCTGCTTATAGCACAAATCCGGTGACATAGTTTAAGGAAATGCCAAGGGAAACTCTTTTCATTTAATGAACAATTTTTGTGTGTGTGTGTGCAGTTTTGGCCGGGGCCGGGCTTGAACCTGCCCCCCCTGGTATATGGGGCTGGTGTACTACTCCTTGAGCCACAGGCGCTGCCCTCAATGAACGCTTTTTAAAGGCCACTTTTAGAGACTTTTAGATTGGCACAGAATATTGATTGCACTAGTTGAATCCTTTATCTATAACATCATACAAAGGTAGAAACACTTCTCACTCTTCTAAGGCACACCTTAAGTTCCAAGGTGAACTCTCAAGTTCTTTCTCTTCATTAAAGTTTGCCAAATTCTGCCAATAAGTGAGATTACAGAGCGTTACCTTCAGTTTGCAATCTCTCTTGACTTCCTAAAAAAATAACAAGGGGCAGCAACTTTTTAAAAAAGATTTAATGGGGTGGCTTCTGTGACTCAGTAAGTAGGGCACCGGCCCCATATGCCAAGGGTGGTGGGTTTAAATCCAGCCTTGGCCAAACTGCAACAAAAAATAGCTGGGCACTGTGGCCGGCGCCTGTGGTCACAGCTACTCGGGAGGCTGAGGCAAGACAATTGCCTAAGCCCAAGAGCGGGAGGTTGCTGTGAGCTGTGAGCACTCTACCACGGATGACAAAGTAAGACTCTGTCTCAAAAAAAATAAAAAATAAAAATAAAAAGACTTAATGTTTGTCCTGGAAAGTTACATATTTTTGTGTCCTTTGACAATGTATTAACAAAAAGGCAAACAGAAAAGAAAAGAAAAAAATTAATAAATCAATATTTCTGATTTAGCCATGACCAGGACTATGGTGTGAGAGCCTACTGCCATCACCACTGCGAAAGTATTCACTAGGTCACTTTATGGTGACTCAAATTGCTGCCCTTTTTACCCATTGGAAACCTCAATGAAAAGTATTTATCAAATGATTCTTCTGCTCTTATCAAATGGAGCTGAACATATTCTTGCCATTTTTAAGGTTCCCCATTTTCATTAGCGAAATAAAGGAATTAAAATAAACAATCTACCAATTACATGGGAAGAAATGAAAGCTCTCATGTTCTGAAAGTGCTTAGTAATTTAGATATCTTTTCAGTACATTTTATTTCTTGAGGCAGTGTTTCTTATTTGCTAACTCGCTCCTTAGAAAAACATTCTGTCCATTGTTACCTCCATGAGGATTGTGCTTCTTACTACTTAACACATCAAGACCCATCAGTGGTTTCTCTTTTCCTCTGACTTTTTAATGAGCTTATTGGATCTTTGAACCATTTCTCTAGAGCTCAGAAATTTCTGCTTCTCCAAGTCAACCTTTCTTTGTCGATCACCTGCTATAGCCTTTATTAAAGTGCCACTCTTCTGCGTAGCTCAAGAAATCTAATAATGCTCATTACTAGAAAAAAAAAATTTTTCCTAAGTTTCACTCTCAATAACTACGTTTGAATTATTTTATTAGTTAAGAAATAGTAATGAGACAAGGTAGCAGAAAAATAACTCTAGATGAAAAGCTCAAAATTATTTCTTTGGAAAATCTTATGTCAAATTATGTCACTTAGATATAAATATCAGGATTTACACATTCTTAACATATGTGATAAATGTGCAAGATATTTTGAATGCCCTGCATAAGTAATCTTCAACATATACTGGTGATATTAAGTGGAATTCATAGTTCTGTTTTGTTTTGCTTTGTTTAAATGAATGAACTGGATTCCAAAGAGATTGAATAACTTGCTCTATTTTATGTATCTGCAAAGATTCAAAAAAAGCATATTCTGACTCTAAAGCTTAACACCACATCTTTTTTTCTATTTTTTCTAACTGCATTACCATAGTAAGAAAGTTTGCAGAAAAATTCTTGTTGGATTTTTCTTCCTCCTTGTGAAATTCTACTTTAATGAATGCTTATGTTTCACTACAGAAATTCAGACAAAGAGTATTTTTCAGAGAAGATACATGCCTTGGGCTCTGAAATGATCTGAGGTCACATTATTCTCCTTCAGGGCTCGGTTTGAGAGCTATTCCCATGATGACGGACTTTGATGTACATTAAACTTATTTTGTTTTAATACTGTTTTATGATTTATCTTAACATTGCTACTAGTTCTATTTTAATTAATTGTGTTTGGGTGTATTCTCAGGAACTTTCCAGAAAAGTATGCTTCCTCACATTTATCTTCACATTGCTACTCGTTCTATTTTAATTGTGTTTGGATGTTTTCTCAGAAGCTCTCCAGAAAAGTATGCTTCCTCCGAACTCAGTCACATTATTTTCTATGTCAAATTGACTACAGAATCAAATGATATGTGTTCTGGTCCATGGATTGTTAATTAGATGTGTGACCAGAACCTCAAAAAAAAAAAAAAAAAAGAAAAAAAGAAAGAAAGAAAATAAAAAGAAAAAATTTGCTTTACCTCTCAGTTTGCTACCTCATTTGTAATACAGTAACTGGATGTACACACTTCTAAGGTCCTTTCCTGTCCTGATATTATGAAACTCTTTGATATTTTCCTTATACTTAGTGTCCTCTAAAAACTGTCGTATAATCCGGTTCTAAATTCCTGTCCTGTGCTCTAAGTTCAGTCCTCTTCTGTCTTCACAGAAGATAATCTTGACATGCCTTCTATATCTAGTAAGATGCCCTCTCTTCTCAGAGATTTGTTCTTCATTTAAAAATAAGAAACACTATTACCAGCAAGGATTATGACTCAGTATACATCATCAGAGTAGACTGTCCTGCAGTGGTCAAATTCTATTGTTGTAAAAAGGATTAAAATAGTTTAGATGATCAAGATAATATTTATTCACTCCCTCCTTCATTTACTTTATCCCAGGCATATCTGTCTTCTTTCTATTTTTTAAACAAACATGCCAAATATACTTGTATATAGTCGTTGCACTCTTTTTTTTTTTTTTTTTTTGCAGTTTTTGGCCAGGGCTGGGTTTGAACCCACCATGTCCAACATATGAGGCTGGTGCCCTACTCCTTTGAGCCACAGGCACCGGCCTAGTCATTACACTCTTAAATACCTCCTTTAGGAAGGGATTTCTGTCAGCTGTATACACTATTCACTCCTTTTTTGAAGAATGAAGCTTCATCTTCTTATTTATATTATTGCTTTTCACTCCAAAAATTTTATGCTTTATCCATATATTATTTTTTAAAATAGAACTCAAAAACACATTATATGATGTCTATCTTCTTTTTTTTATAATTAAAACTTCATGTAAGAGTCTGTCTGTGTTTAGTAAAACATGACTATTAACATTTCTTCAAAACTCATTTAATTTACACCAGAATTCTGATTATGACTCTGGCACCTTTAAAGAATTCTAGTTAACTACTGTCTATAACATGTCAATATTCATATGTTTCTTAATACTTGAAATTAATTAATTGCTTCTTAATTAGAAAAAAGTATAATAGATCTAAAATAAACCTATCACATTCTTTTGCTCTCAAATTAGAAATGAAAAAGTTAGCGCTCTTCTCTCTCTTTTCCCTCTCCCCCCCGTGTGTCTGTGTCTATGTCTCTCCCTCTCTCTCCCACCCTCCTTCTCTCCTCTCCTCTCTCTCCCCTCCTCCTTAATGCTGCCCTGCTGCATCCCCGCCAATAAAGACCTTTCCTACAAAAAAAAAAAAAAAAAAAGAACTGAAAAAGTTAGAAGATGGGTTGGGACTGGAGTCTTAGCAAAGAACAAGCTCTTGAGAAAGTGTTTTTGATCAAAGATAGAGAATTACCCATTGTTACATTTATTCATCTACTCATTAATTAATTCCACAAAAATTCATTAAATACTCATTATTTTTCAGGAACTGTATTGAATGCTCTTGATACCCTAGTGAAAACAAGACATGTTTATTGGTGTTTAACAAGAGGACACTTATCAAGAAATATTAACACAGAAATAAGCAAATATGAAAAGATGTCCCAAGTGCATTGTAGGAAAATTGGATTGAAGTACAGGGGATCTTTAAGAGCATAGCATAACACAAAGGTCAGGCCAAGTTCTCTAGTCTATGTCAAGATTAAAGTATGAGAGTCAGCTACATAACTGATAAGAGGAAGGATGAGTTCTGGGATGTTCAGAACAGCAAATACAGCAGCAAAGAATGACTGAAATCAATTCCAACCAAGGAATAGAGTCATTTGAAAATTTTAAATAGGGGAATAACAATAAATTTGAATTTTAAAAATAGCTCTGGGGCCAGGCACAGTGGCTCATACCTCTAATCCTACCACTCTGAGAAGCTGAGGCAGGTGGATCACAAGAGCAAGACCCTGTCTTTCCTAAAATAGAAAAAAAGAAACAAAACTGGGTGTTGTGGTGGGTGTATGTAACTCCAGGTACTTGGGAGGCTGAGCAAGAGGATTGCTCAAGCACAGGAGTTTGAAGATGCTGTGAGCTATAATGATGCCAGGGAACTCCACCCAGGGTGACAGAGTGAAACTCTATCTCAAAATTAAATAAGTAAATAAATGAATAAGAATAAAATTCACTCTTCTACTAAAGAGAAGAAACAGCATTAAATGGCACCAATACTGAAAGAAAAAAGAAAACAACTTAGCACGCTCCCATGTTCATCCAGGGGAAGAAGTCTGTTGACATGAACTAGATATCAGTGTTGTTGAAGAATGTTCAAGAGAGGTTGAACTTACATACAGGATAAAAGGTTAAAGAGAGACCAAGGTTAGGGACTACACTCAAAGATTTTAGTTGTTTTATTCAGCAGAGAATGTTGTTTGCCCTACTGAAATACATCAAGAAGAGAATTGACTGAGGCCTGGGGAAAATGCAGTTTATTGGGGGGTTTAGACAGAGGTGGCACTGGAAATCTAGTAAGCAGGCAAAGGACTGACTGCTTTCCCGGAAGTCAGAAGAGTGATGAAATACCTGAACAGCATCTTGAAGACTTTAAAATCAAGATGTAGTGACCATTGCCAGGAAAGAAAGTCTGGGCTACTTGAAAATCATAGTAGGATAGTCTTGGGACACCTAATAGAAAGCCTGGGATCAGCACAGAAAATATGGTGCCCTCTGGGGAAATCCCAGGACAAAAGTCAAACATTTCAGGAGAGAGACGTTCGGTAAGGATTGTATATACATACAGGTGGATAAATATAGATAAAAGCAGAATTATCCAATCATACCCATTTCCAGTTGGAAAGTAGCTTGTAGTACTTGCAAGCTTCTAATCAGAAGAAGCCTTAACTGGGAGGAAGGAAGAAAATTTAAGATTAACCTAAATATTGTGTTCTTTTTTATTTTTATTTTTATTTTTATTTTTTTATTGAATCATCGCTGTGTACAATAATTCAATCATGGGGTACAGTGTGCGGGCTTCAGATACAATCGGAGATATTTTCATCAACCTGATTGCAATAACATTCAAGGGACTTTCTCATTACTATGTGAGAACATTTTTGATCCATGTTTAGAAGTTTTCTCCTGACCATTCAAATATACACCACTGGTGTGATCATGCCCTTTATCCTCTCTTCCCCCACCCTCTCCCTCCCCTTCCCTCCTTCTCCCCTTTCCCCATCATCCCGTGCAATAAATGGGTTGTAGCCTTCACTATAAAGATATAAATTTGCCTCATATTAAGGATGTATACATTGGATACTTTTTCTTCC
>CAUYRH010039255.1:0-13261 GCA_963574655.1 Perodicticus potto
GCTGCAACCAAAAAATGGCTGGGCATTGTGGTGGGTGCCTGTAGTCCCAGCTACTTGGGAGGCGGAGGCAGGAGACTCGCTTGAGCCCAGGAATTGGAGGTTGCTGTGAGCTGTGATGCCACGGCACTCTATCCAGGGTGATAGCTTGAGGCTCTGTCTCAAAAAAAAAGGGAAAGGTCTGAGCCTCACTTTCTGAAGAAGCCCCAACATAGGGGAAGGAGCAGCTCAAGCCCCAGCTCAAGGATTTCTCTCAGCACCTGCAGGTAGGCGAAGCAAAGGAGAAGAAAGAGTCTGAATGGAAGAAAGCTAGCACCTCTGGTCATCTCTGTCCCTTTCTCTGGAAGGCAGCCTGCCTGGAAGGTCCAGGCTCTAGAGGTCATGAAGATCCCTTGGGACCCACCAGCCCTCTGTCACTCCTGCAGTTTGGGCCAGCGTTGAGAAATATTTGTGTAGGGTTGAGCAAGAAGAAAACTGAAAGGCTGAAGCTCTGTGGGGAGGACACTGGTGCACGGTGGGTGGAGAAGCAATATGGTACCTGCCACCTTGGCTCAGGAAAGAGCTGAAGTCCGTGGGGAGGACAGAAGAGCTTTCCCGCAGCTCAGGAGCCTCTGCCAGTGATGTGAAGGTGCCCGAACAAACTGCTCCACATACTCTTTTCCCTGGACTCCAAGCCTCTCGGGCTTGACCTCTGCCGGCATCCTGCTCGATTGTGCTCTGTTCCACAACTCCTTCCCATGGAATGTCTTATAAGTTCGGACACTTTTCTATTGGGATTATACATGATATGATAGTTTGTTTTTTTCTTTTTCATTTAAAACTTTCCTTTCTTCCTGAGATGATCTGGCAGTTGGTGTCTCTGGCTAGCCATCTTCCCAAGCTCCATCTCCTTCTTATTCATATTACATATTGATACCTATAGATTGGCTATAATTCTCTTTTACATTTCATTCCAGAATCCAAACTGAACAAATAGCCTCTGTATAGAATGTTCCATTATTCCCATTTCAGAAAGAAAAACAGCAAAAGCTAGAGCAAACACAGACTGGTTTTGAAAGATCCTTCCTGGACATAGTACATATCTCACTTTCTACTGGCAAGAGACATGGACCCACCCTCAGTGGGGTAGGAAGAGATGCTTCTCCCACAGCACACACGACCAGTCTCACAGCCATGGGTGGGGGCATGTACTACTTCTACACTGGAGCTAGCAAATTGCTTTCAGGTCAAATCTGGCTATGGAGTGTTCCTGTTCTACCCCTGGGTTAAGAATGGTTTTTGCATTTTATAAGGGCAGTCAAATTTTAAAGAGAAGAAAGAGAAAAAAGGAGGAGGAGGAAGAGAAGAAAACAAAGGAGAAGAAGACAAAAAGGGAGCATTGGCAATGGTGCTGGTGACAGAGACCACGTGAGCCTGCCAAGCCTAACATGATTACCAACTATCTTTTTACAGCAAGTTTGATAATCTTATAAGAAAGGAAAATGAATAACTGGAAGCAATAATAATCTACTATAAGTACATCCCTAAAATTAGCTGCCTTGAAGAAGAATAAGGAAGCTGACCTTTGGAGCTCTTGATGGCAGATAGTTTTTCATCAAACCTATCTTTTCAGTAACTTTTTATTTTACATTTCCATGTTCGGTAGCCCCAGGAACTCAAGTCCAACAAAATAAATAAGGCTGTTGGACTACATCAAAATTGAAAACTTCTTTGTATCAAAAGACAGTCAACACAGTGAAAAGGAAACCTATAAAATGGGAGAAAAATATCTGCAAATCCGATCTGATAAGCAAAACACCGAGAATATAGAGAGTGGCCACAGTTCATGTGCAGTTTACTGTTAAACTATTTTAAACTGCACACGAACTTTATGTCCACCCTAATAAAGAATTCCTACAACTCAACAGCCAAAAACCCCAATAACCCTTAAAAATGGGCAAAGGACTTGAATAAATATTTCTTCAAAGATATATATATAAGTGGCCAACAAGCACATGGCAAGAGATAAATGCAAATCAAAACCACAATATGATATCGCCTCACGTCCATTAAGATTGAGGCTAACAACAACGACAACAAACTCCAGAAAATAGTAAGTTTTAGCGAGAAGATAGATAAATCTGAACTCTTCTGTAGGACTGGTAAAAAGGTACCATGGTAAAGCTGCTATGGAAAACAGGATGGCGATTCCTCAAAAAGTTAAAAGAACAGAACTCCCATATGATCCAACGATGCCACTTCTCAGTATACAAATAAGAACTAAAAGCCGGCTCTCTAACTGATATTTGCACAATCATGCTCAGTGCAGTACCATTTCCAATAGCCAAAATGTGGAGCAGCCCAAATGCCCTTTGATGGATGACTGAACAAACACAATGCAGTATACACATACTATGGGATATTATTCAGCCTTCAAAAAGAAGAACATCGTGACACCTGCTACAATATGGATGAAACTGGAGGACGTGATACTGAGTGGAATATGCCAGCCACAGAAAGACAAATACTGTAGGACTCTTTCTGCATAAAGCATGTACTTGAGTGGTCAAACTCACAGAAACAAGTCAAACAGTAGTTGTCAGGGCCTGGGGGAAGAGGGGAATGAGTTGTTCTTTAATGGGTATAAAAATTTCAGTTTTGCAAGATGAACAACTTCTATAGACAGGTTGTACAAAGTAGAGTATACTTAACACTAATGAACTGCATATTTATAAATGGTTAAGTCAGCAAATTTAATGTTGTGTATTTTATCACAATTTTTTAAAAAGGTTGTATAAAGAAAAATATAGAGGAAACATACTTCTTAAGTGAGGAAAAATGGTTCAATGAATTATTTTTAAACATTAGATAAAGGGGCTGGGTTGAGGCAAAAAGGAAAGGTTTAGTTCCAGATACTTTAAAACTGAGATTGTGGAAAGATATCCAAATAGAGATGTTTAAAAGACAGCTAGAAATTCAAATCTGGACTCAGGGAGAAAGTTAATATCTAGAAACAAAATCTGAGAGAAAATAGTTGAAAAGTTACGAAAGTAGATGAGACTTTAGGAGGATGGGAAACATATAGAGCTTTTTACCTCAGCAGAAATTCTAGGAATTGAAGAGGAGTCAAGAAAAGAAATAAACAAACTGTCAGAGGACCGAGAGCAAAATAAATTACTGCAATATCGATGGAATGAACAGAAAGTTGAGAAGGGAACAACTGGTCAATATATCAATGAAGCAAAGAAGTAAAGAAATATAAGACTGAATATATTCTAAGACTAGGCAATCTGGAGCTGATAGTGTATTTCATTAAAAAACAACAACAACAACAATACTGAGTTAGGTTCTGTCTCTTGTAATGTAAAGCAAAGAATACAAAACATTTGTACGTCTCTTTTAACATATTTTTTATTTGTCTTTTATTGCACACGTGATGTTTTGATACACACATACATCATGAAATGATTACTGCAATTGACATATCCATCATCTCACGTAGTACCTTTTTGTATGGTAAGAGCACCTAAATTTTTCGTTTTTATTCAGGTAAATAATGCTTAGACAAGGAAAACTGTCAATTAAAAATATTTTGAAAATTTCAAACCATAAGGTGGTCTTCATATTCTTATTTTAAGCTCTATTTAACTCTTGCCTAAAACTCCTGGCAGTAAAAATGTCTTCATCTACTTCAAAGCACTATCTGAGACAGAGCCTACCTCTTTAATACTTCCCTGGGTCTGGGGTCGACAGTGGAAACATGGTTTCATGGTGCTTGTTGCTGGTCTCCAATATTTGAAGAAGTATGGGGAATACAATATATGGAATACAATATATCAACAAATCAAATAATTAGTTTCCTGACCATACTTGTGAGTGGGTTGTTTTATGGTTGCATTGTGAGTGAGTGATTCAAAGATCTTTTGAGATTTTCATGCTATCTCTATTCTGCCTTTAAATATTTGATAGCTACACTAAACTACCTGTAGCATTCCCTATGATATACAATTCCATAGGCTTTTTTTTCTTTGTTTTGGTTTTATATAACAACATCCTAAGAGACTATCCATTTGAAAATATATATACATATATGTAGTAAATCAACTCCAGTGGGACATAATTTACAAACAGTAAGATGTGCCCATTTTGGCCTAACTGTTGAGTATAATGAATTTTGACCAATCTATACCACTGTGTAACCAATATCACAATCAGGATATTTCAATTCCTCCCCAAAAAGCTCCCTCGTGACACTTTGCAGGCAATCCCTGTATCCCTGCTCCTGCAAATCACTGATCATTTTGCTGCTATGGAATTAATTCTGCTCATTCCAAGAATATCATATAACGAATTATACAGTATAAAATGAATCATTTCATGCTGGGATTCTATCACTCTGCATGTTTCTGAGATTTCTCCATGCTATTAAATACTTCTTTTGATGGTTGAATAGTATTCCATTGACTGAATATGCCACAACTCTTTCTGTAGTTAAACACTGATGAAGATGTGGACTGTTTTTAGTTTTTCTCTATTATACAAAAATGTACTATGAATATTTTTGTATAACTCTTTTTGCAGACTATGTTTTTGTTTCTCTTGAGTAAATACCTAGAAGTAAAACTGCTGGATCACATTGGAAGCATATTTTCAAACTATTCTCCAAGTTGATTTTCCATTTTATACTCCTACCAGCACTGTATAAGAATTCCAGTTACTCTAGCCTCATCAAAATATAATATTACCAATATTTTTAAGTTTAGTTATTCAAACATAATAGTATCTCACTGGAGTTTGATTTGGCATTTTTCTAATGCCTGTAATGTTGAATTCTTCATGTGCCTATTAGAAATTTGTCATCTTTGCTCATGAAATGTCTGCTTAAATACAGTACCCATTAAAAAATTTAGGTACTCTGTCTTCTTATTATTAAGAAAAGAGTTCTTTATAAACATGGATACAAAGCCTTGTCAGATGTATGTATTGTGAATATTGGCTCCAACTAAAGGGTTACCTATTTACCTTCTTCTTCTTCTTCTTCTTTTTTTTTTTTTTTTTTGAGACAGAGTCTCACTATGTTGCCCTCAGTAGAGTGCCATGGTGTAACAGCTCAGAGCAACCTCGAACTCTTGGGCTCAAGTGATTCTCTTGCCACAGCCTCCCAAGTAGCTGGGACTACAGGTGCCTGCCACAAGGCCGACTATTTTTTTGTTCCAGTTGTTATTATTGTTTAGCAGGCCCGGCCTGTGTTCAAATCCACCAGCCCCAGTGTATGTGGCCGGCACCCTAGCCACTGAGCTACAGGCACCAAGCCCCTATTTATTTTTAATAGTTTTGTTGAAGAACAGAAGCTTTATCTTTTCATAAAGTTAAATTTATTACTAGTTTCTTTTATGTCAAGTGCTTTTTATGTACGATTTAAAAAATGTTTGCCTATCCTAAGGTCTGGAAATTTTTCCCAATGTTTTCTTCTAGAAGTTTTATAGGTTTTGTTTTTACATTTAAGTCCTTGATGGTTTTAAGGTTTTTCTTTTTTCTTTTTTTTTTAATTAAAAGCTTAAGAGTCAAGATTCATTTTCCCACATATGGATAGCCAGGTAAAGGTCTAACACTATTTGCTGAGAAGATCATCCACTCCTCAGTGAATTGTTTTGATAACTTTGTTGGAAACATTTGACCATATATACGTGGTTCTACTTCTGGATTTCCTATTTCTTCCCCAGGTAAGTCCATACCACACTGTCTCAATTATTATAGCTGTATCATAAGCTTTGAAATAAGGTAGTGTAAGTCTTCTATTGTGTTTTTGGTTTCAAATTGTTTTGGAAATACTTGGCATTGCCTTATACATTTCAGATTCAGTTTGTCAGTGTCTATAAAACACATGTTGGGATCTTAATTGATATTATGAAGTGCATATAAATCAATATAAAATGAATTGACTTATTATTAATGAGTTTTCCATCCGAGAACAAGTCTTCTAGTAAAGGCTGAGGAGCTCTGTGTCAGTTTTCTTGGGCTGCTATAACAAAACACTATAGACTGCATTGCTTAAACAATAGGAATTAATTTTTCACAGTTCCAATGGCTAGAAGTCCGTGAACAAGGTCCCTGCATGGTAGGGTTCTGGTGGAGAATCTCTTCTAGCTTTCAGATGATTGCCTTCGTGCTATGTCCTCACAGGACAGAGGGGTAAGAGGGGGTTGAGAAACAGAGAAACAAAGAGACAGAGTGAAGGAGAATATGAATCTTTTTCCCTCCTCTTCCAAGATCACGGACCGATCAGATTAAAGCACACTATATAACTTCATTTAACCTTAATTATTTCCTGAAGACCCTATCTCCAGATACAGTCACACTGAGTGCTCAACATCTGAATTTGGAGAGAGACAACTCAGTCAACAGCAAACACCTACTGAATGAACCTTACCACAGATAGCAACTCCAAACAACACATAAAAATCAACTGCCTCAAGTTGATTTTGTAGAATAGTCAAAAGCAAACAGAAACTAGAGGGATGTGTCCTTTATAATTGGCCTTTTTTATGGCTTTCTTTCTGAGGACAGTCCTCAGTTGATGCCCTGAAAACCACCTACATATGATAGAAACTTGCATTCTTACCAGTTTGAAGAATCAGAGAACAAAGTCTGGGTGACCATAATGGCAGGAAAATGAGCAGAGTGATTCCTAAATGACAAGTCAGGAGCAGCAACCTTACCTTCTGTGCATAAGCTCTACCTAAATATCTGGCCAACTCCTTAATTCCACATGCATGGGGAAGACCCCAAGCTGCCTAAATATGGCTAAAACAACTGTGAAGGATTTCAGATGTTGCTCACTACTGGAGATAGTTTGGAGTTTGAGTCTAGCCAAATAATTGCCTGCTGAAACAACAACAGTTAAAAAAAAAAAAAAAAAGATATTCTTCAGGGAAATACAACAGAATGCAAAATCTTTTCAATTTGTCATTTAAATTTGGAATATCTTAAATAATCAAGATACTAGCCAAAACTACTAAACACATGAAATAAAAAGGTAAACATAATTCATCATTAAGAAAAAAGGCAATTAATGGAGATCAACCCTGAGATATTCTGATGTTGTATTTAAGTGATGAAAATGTTGGGGGCAGCACCTGTGGCTCAGTGAGTAGGGCACTGCCTCATATACTGAGGGTGGTGGGTTTGAACCCGGCCCCAGGCAAAATGCAACAAAAAAATTGCCAGGCATTGGGGCAGGCGCCTGTAGTCTCAGTTACTCAGGAGGCTGAGGCAAGAGAATCACCTAAGCCGAGGAGTTGGAGGTTGCTGTGAGCTGTGTAACACCACAGCACTCTACTGAGGGTGACAGAGTGAGACTCTGTGTCTAAAAAAAAAAAAGAAAATGTTGAAGCAACTATTAAAATTATGCTCAAAGATAAAACTAAAAGTATTCTTAAAATGAATGAACAGATATGAATTTCAGAAGAAAAATTTTAATAACCTATAAAAAAGACCAAATAAAAATTCTAGAAGGAAAATGTACAACATTTGAAATATTATCATTGGAAAGACTTGACCACAGATTGGGAAGACAGAAGAAAGAGCTGCTGAATGGAAAGATTGATCAATGAAATTAATCATCTTAAAGAAAATAGAAAAAAAATATTGGGGGAAAAAAAAAAGAGCCAGGCATGGAGGCAAACACCTATAGTCCCAACTGCTCAGGAGGCTGACGCAGGAGAATCATGTGAGCCCAGGCATTCAAGTCCAGCCTGGGCAATATAGTGAGACTGCATCTCAAAAAAGGAAAAAAGAAAAGAAAGAATAAAAAAATAAATAAAGGAATATAGTTTCATGAAACTATATATTTTTTGAGTTAGGAAGTTGAGTGCTATTTTCTTAGGAAGAAACTACTTCCTCATAATCATATTTAGAGCATTAAAGTGTCCACAGGTTATTGCTTTGTTTGCAAGTACAGAAATGGTACTGGCATGACTGATCTAATAGTCTCTATTAGCTATGGTAATCTAGAAGTCGAGTGAGCAGGTTAGCACTTTCATCTGCTGTAAGACAATCTGACCCTAAATTGACAACTTGGTTCTATATCTATCAGATAAAACAGTATGTGTTCAGGACATTGCTTATGATAAAAATAAGCCCCCGGTTGGTAAACTGCATTTAAACTGAGAGAACTATGAATGGCTGATGGAAAGTCATAGATAGGCTTTCCTGAGTATAGTGACTCTTGTAACTGGCATTTCTCAGGAACCCTGAAATGTGAAAGTGGATACTGACTCTTGTGGGGAAATGAGGCTTCCATATCAAAGTGGATTGTGCACTCACTAAAGTAGGTCTCTTCTTCTACTTGAGCTGGAGAAAATTTATCCCCTAGACTTATATATGTATACCTAGAGAGAAAATAGCTCTTGCACCCATATAGTCCTGTGAAATGGACTGTTACAGGGCTGACGTAGCAAGGACTCCTGCTTAAAGAAGCTTCCCTGCTGGCAATCTGAGGTTCTTGTTCTATGCCCTCTCAGCCTGTGTGCCAAACATGGCCTGTGGTCATCTCATGATTCTGAATATTTACCTGAACCTAAGAAGATGGTGGCCATTGAAGATGAACAGTTAAAACACTGGTTTCCAAAATGGATCCTACGATTTTCATTTCCTACAGCATAGTAAGAAAATACTATGGCTGGGCATGGTGGATCACACCTGTAATCCTAGCACCCTGGGAGGCTGAGGTAGGTGGATTGCTTGAGCTCAGGAGTTCAAGACAAGCCTGAACAAGAATGAGATCCCAAGTCTACTAAAAATAGAAAAAAAACAAGCCACCTGTAGTCCCAGCTACTGAGGACACAGAGGTAAGGGGATTGCTTAAGCCCAAGAGTTAGAGGTTGCTGTGAGCTACAATGATGCCACAGTACTCTACCCAGAGCAACAGAGTAAGTCTCTGTCTCAAAAAAAAAAAAAAAAGAAAGAAAGAAAAGAAAGAAAAGAAAATATTAGAACTTGAACTTTATATTCATTTACTATCCCATCTTTGAAATTTTTACTTACAAAATTAGGCCAGAAAAGAATTACTTAAAAGCAGACAAAAGAAGCATACAATCATAAAAAGAAAGAGATGGAATTGACCACATTAAAATGAAACCTTTTATACAATGAAAGTCAGCATTTAAAAGTTAAAAAGATAAGCCATAGGCTGAAAAGAAATAATGTATACAAAGGATTAGTATTCAGAATATATAAAGAACCTCTACAAGTCAATGAGAAAATACAAATGATTAAAATGTGGATAAAAGATATGAACAAACAATTCACAGAAGAAAATAAAGCAGCTAAAACATAAGAAAAAAATGCTTAACCTCACCAATAGTATTCAGTGAAATATAAATTTAAGCTAAAACAAGACAGCAAATTCCATCCATCTTAATGGCAAAAATAAAAAGTCTAATAACACCAAACATTGCTGAGCACTGAGACCAGTGAGATCTGCCCTGTTGGTGGGGATGTAAATTGGAATACTAGTTTGAAGAGCAACTGGAAACAGCTAGTGAATCCTTCTGATTCCACCTTTGGTAAGTACACCTCAAGAAAGTCTTTAACGTGTACACAAAAGGCATGTATAAGTTTTCCCACAATAGTACTGTTTGCTCTAACAAAAGTTGGGAGAAACGTAAATATTCTTTGCCAGGAAAATAGAAAAATAAATTAGGAAAGAGTCAGAGAGTAGAATACTGTACAACAGTGAAAATAAATAAATCCCAACTGTGTAACATTGTGCACACACACACACACATACATGCAAACATGAAAAAAAGACACACACAGCATGACATCATTACATGGAAGTTTTAAAACTTGTATAACAAATAAATCAGATTGTTATGGCCACGTAATATGCAATAAAAATATAAACACAAATGTGGGAATGATGAATATCAAATCAACACAGTGGTTACCTCTGGATAAACAGCAAGCTACGCAGAAAGTTTCTACTGTACGTGTAATGTTTTCTTCCTTTTTTTCTTTGAGGCAGACTTTCACCCTGGGTAGAGTGCTGTGGTGTCATCGCCCACAGCAACCTTCAACTCTAGGGCTCAAGCGATCCTCTTGCCTCAGTTTTTCTATTTTTTTCTTTTTTAAACTGCCCTGGGCTGGGTTTGAAACCACCACCCTCTTTGTATGTGGCCGGTGCCCTCTGACTGAGCTATGGTTGCCACCTGTTTCTTAAAAAGCAAAGCCTAGAAGATGGCTGACTGGAAGCAGCTTCCGACAGAGGCTCCTGTCCAAAAGGAAACATAACCTCCAGAAACTGCCCAATTGAGCTGAAGACTGGGAGCCCAGCCAAGAGGGAGAAGTCATAACTGCAAGTCACCTCTGCTGAGGCAAGCTGCGACTCCAAGAAACAAAGCTTCAGACAGAAAAACTAAAGTTTTCCGCCATTCTGAAATTCCAGTACACCCTTCCCCCCTTACCTGATGCACCAGAAGCCTGACCTCTGCTGAAACTGAGGGAGGAGGACTTGAGCAGTGCCCACCCTCCCTGTCTGCCAGAACAGGCGGCCTGCCAGGGAAGAGACTCCGGGGCACCACTGAGCCCCAGCCAGCCCCCAGGCCAGGGACTCCACCCGACACCATTGAGCTCCACTCCGTGCCCCGTGGAGCCCTCCACCCCCTGCAGCCAGGGACTCGGCCAGGACCCCCATGCGGCTCCAATCTGTGCCCATCCAGGCCTAGGACCACCGCCCGCAGCAGCCAAGAACACCACCGGGACCCCTACACAGCTCCAATCTGTGCCCCGCAGGCCTCGGTCTGCCGTCCACTGCAGCCAGGGACTCCACTAGGAGCCCTGTGCGGCTCCAATCCATGCCCCACCGGGCCTCGGCCTGCCACCCACAGCGCCAAGGAACTCCACTGGGACTCCCGTGCTCTGCGCGGCCCAATTGGTGCCGGGCCAGGCCTTGGCCCACCACCAGCAGCGGTCAGGAACTCCACTGGGACTCCCGCACAGCTCCGATCTGTGCCCCACAGAGCCTAGACCCGCTGCCTGCCGCCCTCCGCAGCCAGGAATTCTGCTGGGCCTCAGCCCACCGCCCACCACCGGCCTAGGCCAGGGAACCCCTGCGAGGCTCTAATCCACGCCTGCCAGGACACGGCCCTCAGCTTGCAACAGTCAGGGACTCCACCAGGCCTCGTCTTGCCACCGCCATGGCTAGGGACTCCACCTGACACCCACACAGCTCCATGCTGCCCCCCTCTGGGCCTCCGCCTGCCACCCACACCAGCCAGGGACTCTGCCGGGAATCCACCTGGCCTCCACTTACCTTCCTGGGTCAGGAACTCCAGGAGCCACACAACCAGATTCCTCCCATACCCTCTCTGCCTCTGCACAAGCACCGCCCATCTGGCCAGGGACTCAGAAGGCAGCACAACCTATGCCTCCCACTGGAGCCCTCCTCCCAGCCAGAGACTGCTGGAGGCACAGGCTCCCTTTGCAAAGGCCACGGGGTGCCCGGCACTCCCAAAACCGTGCACCATCCCATGCCCTACTGCTCGATCTGGGCATGCCACACTCCGGAGCTGCTCCCACAGCCAGAACTCCCTGGGTGGGGCAGTCCCAGAGGAGCTACACAAGGTCACCCCCTACAAAGATCCAACAACAACAGAGTGATCCTGCCGGGGTCTGATCTAGGAGAGACACCTCCCCAACTCTGAGGATGGTCATAGGCAACAGTGAAAAACAATCATGAGGAGGAATCAACAGAAAAACTCTCGCAATATGAATAATCAGAGTAGATCAACTCCCCCAAGGAATGACAAGGCAGATACAGCACAAGATCCCTTGCATAAGCAAATGGCTCAGATGTCAGACATTGAATTCAGAGTCTGGATAGCAAACAAGATCAGCAGAATGGAGGAAAAGATGGAATTAGAATTTCAAGGAGTAATCTAAAAGATGACCCAAAAGATGTCTCAAGAATTCAATGAATGCAAAGACAAAATTACCAAAGATTTTGACACATTGAGACAGGAAGTTGCAGCCCTAAAAGATTTGAGAAATACAGTAGAATACCTAAGTAACAGAATGGAGCAAACAGAAGAAAGGGTTTCTGACATGGAAGACAAAGCTTTTGAACACTCCCAAACTTCCAAAGAGGAAGAGAAATGGAGGGCAAAAACAGATCACTCTCTCAGAGAGCTCTGGGATAACTCAAAGATAACCAATATTAACCTCATAGGGATCCCCGAAAGTGACAAAGTGGCTTCACAAGCTTCAGAGTCTCTTCTTCATGATTTTATGAAAGAGAACTTTCCAGACATGCCAAGAGATTCTGAAATTCAGATAGCAGACAGTTTCAGAACTCCAGCATGACCCAGCCCGAATAAGACCTCCTCCAGGCACATCATAATTAACTTCACTAAAGTTAATATTAAGGAGAAAATTCTGAAAGCAGTCAGACGAAAGAAAACCATAACCTACAAGGGGAAGAATATTAGAATAACTGCAGATCTCTCTGCTGAAACCTTTCAAGCTAGAAGAGGATGGTCATTGACTTTTAATCTCCTAAAACAAAACAACTTTCAACCCAGGATCCTGTATCCAGCTAAACTGAGTTTCACTTATGATAGAAAAATTAAATACTTTAATGACATCCACACATTGAAGAAATTTGCCACAACTAAACCAGCTCTCCAGGATATTCTCAGACTCATCTTCCATAATGACCAGCGTAATCGTCCACCACAAAAATAAACTCACTCAGAATCTTTTGATCAAATTCCACCTTCCACAGTCACCAAAGATTAAAAATGTCCACCAGACTTTCGAAAGGTTTATCAATATTCTCAATTAATGTGAATGGTTTACACTGTCGTCTAAAGAGGCACAGGTTGGCTGACTGGATACAAAAACCCAGGCCACATATAAGAATCTCATCTGACCTTAAAAGACAAATATAGAATCAAGGTGAAAGGATGGTCATCTATATTCCAGGCAAATGGAAAGCAGAAAAAAGCAGGTGTTGCGATCCTATTTGCAGATACAATAGGCTTTAAACCAACCAAAATAAGGAAGGATAAGGATGGACACTTCATATTTGTTAAAGGTAACACTCAATATGATGAGATTTCAATTATTAATATTTATGCACCCAACCAGAATGCACCTCAATTTATAAGAGAAACTCTAACAGACATGAGCAACTTGATTTCCTCCAGCTCCATAGTATTCAGAGATTTTAACACCCCTTTAGCAGTGTTGGATAGATCCTCCAAAAAGAAGCTAAGCAAAGAAA
>CAUYRH010039256.1:0-12597 GCA_963574655.1 Perodicticus potto
TAATGAAAGGGACCAGCATTAATGGGGGGAAAAAACATGAGTTTTGTTTGGGGTTGTGCTATGGTTTGAATATTTGTGTTCCTCCAAAAATTTACTTTAAAACTTAATCTCCTAGAAAAGTATCTCAAGAATGGAAGAAAATGTATACTGAGGCTTTTGAGCTTTCTATTCTCCACTGAATGAGAAGCAAAGATGTGAGGTCTAGAAGTAATGCCATTGTCTTGATGTTTTCATAAAAAGTCTAAGATGTAAATCCACACTCAGGTGAGAGGAGAGCTGAGCCAGGCCTTGCACAGATTCTTGGTGCATCATTTAAGCTCCTACAACATGCTGCACTTGACTGGCATATCTCTAAATATTTTTAACTGAGACAATGCATTTCCCATTAGCTTCAGCCAGACTTAATTGCATTTTTCTGACCCTTAGAATACAAAGAATTCTTATAGGAATGCTTTCAACAGGAATATAATAGAGCAGATGTTTCCTTTTCATCTTAATTTTTACAAAATCTCTTACACAGACATTAGGTTCAAGGCCACTAAAATAATAACTTAAAAGAAAATTCTTTATACCAGTGATAAAAATACAATATAAAAAGAACTTTTTCAGTTAAAGAATGGCTGTGTCCCTCCCGCCCCAACCTGAGTTTTCTCCTTTAATGTTCCTAAACAATATACTTTTGCTGTTTTAGGGATCTACAGAGCACAGTTACAAAAGTACCTGTTTATCCATCTCTCTTGTATTAAGTAACTTTATTCAAATTTTCTGTATGTCTTTCTTTTACTAGATTTAATTTATTTTTATTCTGACAGAAATTAAGAGTTTTTTAATTATTTAATCATCTGTGTGCTTTCTCCCTCACAATATGCATTTATTATATTTTTGTCAGATCTACAGTGATTTATTAAATGACTATGTAGAAGTATAGCACTTTACTACTTTGGGCATACATTTAATAACTGTCTTTACAATATAATGGATTCATTGATTAATGTCATAAAGACATAACAGAATAAAGGTTTACTGCAATGGAAGGATAACATCCATATTTTTTTTTTCACAGAGTTTAGCTGTCGATTTTGAAAGACAGATTTTTATTACTTCTGTGTCATGCTAATATTCATCTTATTCTGTTTACATTTTCACTGATGTCACTAATATACCTAGGGAAATGTGAACACGTAAACATGAACGAGGCTCTGCATTGGGAAGAAGGTATTCTGGATGTGGGATCCACATTTTAAAAAATGTATTCTCATATTTTATCAAATCTTAAGATGTCTTTGTAAGATGCACCATTATTATATGTAACACTAAAAAAATTTAATAAAGCTTATTAAAACTAGAACACTTATAAGATACTTTACATATAAAAACTATACACAATAAAGTTAAGGGAATATCTTTAATTTATAAAGGGTGCAATTATTGTGCCCACGTTGGGTCTGAACCATTTAGCATCTCTTGAGGAATATAAATTCTTCATATTCAGCTAAACAACATCATTCCTCTTTATATATGGTTTTACTTTTGTGCTCTATTTAAGAAGTACTTTCCTATCCTAAAGGTATAAAATATCTACTTAATTTAGAAAAATAATATCTCCTTTGTATTTGAATAATTAGTCTATCTTGTATTTTTTTTTTATATGCATGATAGGCGGTGAGCATTGCCTTTTCATTTCTTTTACCATATTTAGAAATCAATAACCCAATCACCATTTGTTGACTGATTCATCATTCTTCAGGGAAAACCCTGTTCCCACTGTCATAAATCAAGTTTCCATATAGGTTTGTATTTCCCTTTTGCACTCTATTCTATTGCATTGCATTGATTAATAATTTGCATATCAAACCATGTTAGTTTGTAGATTCAGAGTTAATCTTGATATATGTTGAGCAAGTTTCATCATGTTGATTATTTTCAGAACTATATCTTGTCCCTTCTTGGCTTGTATACTTCCCTATATATTTCAACTTCTAAGAATAGCATATTTAAAATTATGTTTGAAATACTTTAAATTAGGAAGTCAGTTTGGAAAAATGTGTATCTTTTAAAGATAATGAGTTTTTTATTTATCAACATTTTATTCATGTTTTAATGTCTTGGAATACATTTTATATATCTCTCCAAAAATAACTTATCTATTGTTTGTAAAACTCATTCGTACATGATATGAATATTTTTTAATCTATTTTAAACTGCATAAAAATTTTTGTAAGCAGCTGTTTAGATGAGTTATTTGCAGGAAGTAGTAATTCAATGGGTTTACATATTGATATTATATCTATCAACTATGCTGAGCTCTCCTGATAATTTTCATAATTTATAGATTCTTTTCAGTTATGTGTCTGGACAACCTTCGTAGGGAGCACACACCTTGCAGGGCACCCACAGCCTGGAGTGGTGTTCAGGGAATGACCATCAACGACTTTTACTCCTTTAAAATACATTCTTTATACCTGCCAGAGGGTACGTAGCCCACACATATTTTCTGTAGTATCTGTAATCATGCAGTTTTTCCTCTTTAAATTAATCTTTGCCTCGGGTGTTAAGATGTTTGTGACCTTGTTCTAAATAAAGCTGTTTTTCATGGTTCAGTGCTGGCTGTGGTCATCAGCGGTGTCAGCCCTTCCGACCCCATCCTATCTCATGTCTCCTGTCTTTCTTCGCCTCACCCTGCCTTTCCTGGCTTTATTTCTCAACTTCCCACCTTTCCACTCAGGTCAGCCATCCCTCATCACCCAGGATCACAAGAGGTCTCCCTTCATTCATGCTGGTTTGCGAGAAACCTTATTTCACAAGAAAAAGGCATGAAAGGATACATTTTCAATATGTAAATACTATCATACATGCAGCTTTCAGTTTTATGCTAAATGAAAACATATCCCATCTATTCCTGTGATTTAAGTATTATCCCTCTAATTACACAAAAATCTCTTCTCCAAGAACTAGAAGGAGGTTATCAAGTCCCTGGTCAATTACAAGTACCGCCCTTTTCTTCCCAACCCTTATGGAGCCCTGAAGGCTCCCATTTATGCCACATACACAAGTTGAGACACTGCCAAGTCCCAAAAGTTCTGGCACTAGATCTCAGTATCCCTAGAGATGCCACACAGCTCTTTCCTGGGAGCAATTGTTCCCTCTTCAAGATGCTTATCCCCAAGGGGACAATGGCAATGCCCTCAGCTTTCTTGGACACTTTCCAACAGACTCTCTCCTTTGTCATCCTCAAAGTCACTGTATTCTTTTATTCTGCACAGTATCTTCAACTCTGTACATCACCTGAGTATAATCTCTTTAATGAATTTCACTTTTATGGAATAAAGCAAATACGGCTGATTTCAAGTAACTTTCCCCCAGGGAAGAGGGTATCAACAGGAAGCAGACTGTTGAGACTTAACTGCTTGTAATCAGATGGGCTTGGTAGAACATGAGTTCATATTGCCTTAAACGATATTACCAACTTTGCAATAAGATTTGTTAGCGGGACTCCAGGCACATGGAGATAGGAGTGAGGCAGGAATCATCCATAGGGAATGTCCAAGTTGCTCAAATCTATGCTTAAATTTACACATATAGAAACATCTGTATAAGTTTCTGGTTTCTGCTATCACAAATTAGCACGAACTCAGCACTTTAAAATTTTTTACCTTACATTTCTAGAAGTCAGAAGTCAAAAATTAGTCTCACTGTGCTAAAGTCAAAGTGTGGGCAAAGATAGTCCTTTCTGGAAGCTCTGAAGGCATAATTCATTCTCTCACCCTTTTTAGCTCCTAGGAGCTTTCTGCATTATCTGACTTACCATCTCCGCTAGTGACACTCTGACATCTATTGAAACATCTCTTACTATTTATTCTGATCTTCTGTCTCCCTCTATTAAATTTCTGTGATTACATAGAATCTCTGAGATAATTCAGAATAATTTCCTCCTCTCAAGATCTGAACAACAATCCCCACCCACCTTTCCTCTTGCATATATGTATAAGTTAACTTTCACATGCTCCTGGGGTGAGGACACAGAGGTTTTGGGGAGAATTATTCAGTTTATCACATTTGACTATTAAATATCACTATTTGCATGTCTCATGGAAATTTCAATTGCACCAAAGTAAATATATAAGTTTAATATTGTTATGAATTCTCCTTTTCGATAGAAACCCCTTGCTCAAGTAAACACCTACTAATTATGCAGTCGGTGCTATATTTAGTCTTCTTTTTCCCTCAGACATAATTAATTTATCAATCAGTTGTTATTTGTTCCTGAGTAATCATTGAATTTACCTGATTTTGTGTCGGTGTCCTGCCCCAAGAGCCTGTGGAAACTTGTGATGACCGAGTGAAGAAATACAGAGCTAGAAACAACAGTAAAGAAAGAGACATGAGGCATAGAATGGAAGTTAAGGTGGGAGCTCAGGGGTCCACTGTCCGTTTGTGGGCTTCTGGCAATGGCCGGAGTGTTTGCTCCACTCTGCTTTAATTGAAGTCTATTTGCCCAGAGGGTAAGATGAGGGAGGGAACAAAGACACCAGCAGTTTCTCTGATTGAGCACACCAGCTCCTATTGTTATTATTATTAATCTTAAGGGTAGCCTTGAGAAATCGGAAATCTGAGCCTTGCATTGGGAGAGCCTCCTGCTTGAGATCACACACACAGAGTTTCAGGGAGGTGTTAATCTCCCCTAGCTCCCTGTGGAGCAAAACACCACCAGCTTTAATCTCCTCTGAGGACTCAGTAGGAGGGAGGAATTTTCTTCCCATCACCACCACAGAGGATCTTTCTCTGTCATAAGGGATATAAACTTTTCTGCCCATTTCTTAGGATTCCAGCTACTCCCTTGATCTCTGACCCAGGCAAGTGCAAATCTCCACAATGGGTATTAGCTTTGCCTGTTTACTAGGCAGGAAACGACCCAGTTAATGTCTTTCTAGGTCTTTGCCATACTCTCTTCTATGGCCATTTTTCCTCCAAGTGTTCACAGACCCAGCAAGGTGTTTGTAAGCTGTATCCCCAACAGGCTAGAATTTCAGAAAAGGCAGGAAGCTTGCTAGCAATGCAAACTAGCTGACTTTTCTTTCTTCGGACTCACTCGGCTTACTTTTAATTTTCCTCTTTTTCTGGGGCTTCTTTTCTTGCCATTCTCCCAGCAATTTTGAGTCTTATTAAGTTTTATTTTTAGTTTTTCTCTCATCTTTCACACATTAACCATAATAACTTTTAACAGTCTTCCTGTCATTAGACTTAAACTTTAGCAGTCTTCCTGCCATTAGTCATTTAGCATTATATTCATTAGAGGGTAATAGTTACCTCTCTTCCCTAAAAAAACCCAAAGACCTGATGTTGAATTGTACAGTACTTTCCTATTGTCTGTAAGATAAAGGCTAAATGTCAGAAATTGTCTGGCAAAGTCCTGCCTAAACCAGATAGGTTGTGACGTTACTTATTACCATGACAGTGCCATTAGACTTTGGAGTCCCCACTGGGCTGAGTGCCCCACGACACAGAAGCAAAGCCTCCTTTTTCTCATTGTTGAATTACCAGTGACTGGGGAGACGCCTGTGGCTCATCAAGTAGGGTGCCAGCCCCATATGCCGAAGGTGGCAGGTTCAAACCCTGCCTCGGCCGAACTGCAAAAACAGAAAAATAGTGGGGCGTTGTGGCGGGTGCCTGTAGTTCCAGTTACTTGGGAGGCTGAGGCGGGAGAATCGCCTGAGCCCAGGAGTTGGAGGTTGCTGTGAGCTGTGTGACGCCACGGCACTCTACAAGGGTGATAAAGTGAGAATCTGTCTCCACAAAAGTAAAAAAAAAAAAAAGAATTACCAGTGACTGGCCCAGTATGTGACAAATGTGTACTTGATTTGTTAGGCAAAAGCTTAAAGGGTTTTATAAGCTGTTATTCTCTTTTCCTAATCTGCTCATGTGGACAATCCAGAAATCATGTACTGGATTAATTGTTGTTTTGCAACTAGTTTAACATACTTTTGGCTTCCGAAGAGCTTTTCATATCTTCCTGTAACCTTCCACCTTGTTGAAGGCACAATTATATTTGGTCCTACAGACACTAAATCGAATTTTCCTAATCCGCTGTGTATATGTATGAATATGTCAAGATTGTCAGGATTAAACAGTCACTTATATTTAAAAAAAAATTCTGATAGAGCCAAAAAGAATCGTGAAGGGAGGGTGCTTGTGTGTGGATGTACAATAGTAAGAACAATTACTAAAGATTGCAAAATGCACAAAGGTCACCATAGCCTCCCATAAAATAATATGTTAGTGATGACATTTGCTGTCAACTTCCTGTCTAACCAGACACTGGCACCATGCTTGTTATTGGTCCTTACGGCCAAGAGAATTTGCTAACATTAATTATGTGATCCCCTTTATTTTTCCTTTAAAAACCTTTGTCTTCTTCTACCTCCCTGAATGTGAGGATAGTTTTCTACGACATGTGTATTCCAATTACAATGTTCTAGTTCACACATAAATATCATTTCCTCCCTCTGTTATTTGGGTTGACAAACAGTTTACAAAAAATTAAGCATTATTTCCTGCTTGTATTACATTGTTACTGCTGCCATGAAAATATACCACAGATTTGGTAGCCGACAATTGCACAAATTAATTATCTTAAAATTCTACATTCCAGAAGTCCAAGATGACTCTACGGGTATCTCTGCTTTAGATTTCACAATGCCAGAATCAAGGTGGGCTGCAATGCAAAGACTTGAAGAAAGTCCCTTCCCAGGCTCATTCAGGTTGCTGGTGAGAGCAGATTATTTGCAGGTGTGAGACCGAGGTTCCTGTTTCCAGGTGGGGCTGCTCCTTGTTCATAAAAGTTATCTGCTTTCCTCTCTTTGACCCTTTCATCAACAGAGGCTTCTCTTCTGTAACCTCTGTCCTCACGATTCTTCTATAGTTATGTCTCAATAGACTCTTCCATTTTCTTTCTGATTTTTAAAGGTACAGTGATTACCCTGAGTGCACCCAGATCATACATTATAATCTCACTATTTGTCAACTGATCAATAACCTTAATTCCATCTGCAAAGTCATTTCGCAACATTACCTAGATTAGTGTTTGATTGAAGAACAAAATGTAGTGATTAATTGAAAACAACTAATAGGGAGGGAAAATTTTCAGTAGTCTGCCTGCCATAGTATGGGTAAGGGGGATGAAATTCTATTCTTAGAAATAATGGAGAGTAGCATCAAGAAATCTTTGAGGCTTGGTGCCTATAGCTCAAGTGGTTAAGGCGCCAGCCACATACACCTAAACTGGCGGGTTCGAATCCAGCCCGGGCCCATCAAACAACAATGATGGCTGCAACCAAAAAATAGCCAGGCATTGTGGCAGTACCTGTAATCCCAGCTACTTGGGAGGTGGAGGCAGGAGAATCACTTGAGCCCAGGAGTTGGAGGTTGCTGTGAGCTGTGATGCCACGGCACTCTATCCAGGATAATAGCTTGAGGCTCTGTCTCACAAAAAAAAAAAAAAAATCTTTGAAACACTTAAGATGCTGCCTATTTATTGTAGAAATAAACAATGCTAGTTTTGTGAGATATTGGGGATTTATTTTTTTTCTTCTTAGTCAGCTTATCTTTGTTTCTATTTTTATAATTCATCTTGGAAATGATTAGTAAGACTGCTTATGTTACAATCATCTGTGTGTTATATTTATGAAATAATAAAAGACGGGAAAGTTGAAGACATAGCAGCCTAGTCCACTGCAGGCTTGAGTGAAAATGGAAGCCAGGTGGGAGCAGTATGTGTCGGGGCTAGTGAAGAGGGGAGAAGGCAGATTGTGTGCCTGAGGACCTCAGGAAAGAAGTGAAAGCTTACCCAGCAAACTAGTTGGAAAAATTATTCAAGAGTACATTGGATACTTTTTCTTCCATTCTTGAGATACTTTGCTAAGAAGAATATGCAGCCCTACTATGAAGCTAATTTATAGCTGTCGTATGAATGGTATAACCTAACTATAATACAAGAATATAGGGAAAGGGGCAAGGGTAGGGAGGGGAGAGGGAAGTTGGAGCAGAGGGAGGGTAATTGGTGGGGCCACACCTACGGTGCATCCTAGAAGGGTACAGGCGAACCTCGCTAAATGCAGAATACAAATGTCTTCATATAATAATGTAAAAATTGCCAGGAAGGCTATGTTAACCAGTTTGATGAAAATAGTTAAGATTGTATATGAAACCAGCACATTGTACCTCTTGATTGCACTATTGTACACAGCTATGATTTAATGATAAAGATAATAAAAAAATAAATAAAATACAAAAAAAAATTATTCAAGAAAAGAATAATGCTTTGTTTTTTTTAAGATTTAATGACCTCAAATGAAAAATTTATGTTTGTTAAATTGGTTCTTTAGTATTTTTCGGTATTCTGGTTTGTTTCTTCATGACTCCACAGGATTCAGAGGAATATTTACTCTGCTTGATCATTGTAAAATGGGTAGATTTAAATATAGGGAGGCGCCTGTGGCTCATCAAGTAGGGCGCTGGCCCCATATACCAAAGGTGGCGGGTTCAAACCCGGCCTCGGCCGAACTGCAAAAAACAAAAAACTAGTCAGGTGTTGTGGTGGTCGCCTGTAGTCCCAGCTACTCAGGAGGCTGAGGCAAGAGAATCGCTTAAGCTCGGGAGTTGGAGGTTGCTGTGAGCTGTGTGATGCCACAGCACTCTATGAAGGGCGATAAAGTAAGACACCGTCTCAAAAAAAAAAAAAAAAAAAAAAAAGGTAATATAAAGAGCAACATCATTTTATAAATAAATTCTGAAGTTTATTTATTTTTTTTTTTGAGACAGAGTCTAACTTCATTGCCCTCTGTAGAGTGCTGTAGTGTCACAGCTCACAGCAACCTCAAACTCTTGGGCTCAAGCAATTCTCTTGCCTCATCCTTCCTGGTAGCTGGGACTACAGGCACCTGCCACAATGCCCAGATATTTTTGTTGTTGTTTGTTTGCATAGCAGGCCCTGGTCAGCCCTGAACCCTCCAGCCCTGTTGTATGTTAGGGCCGGCACCCTAACCACTGAGCAACAGACGCTAAGCCGAATTTAATATTTCTATGGAGAAAGAATACACACTTTATTTTCTCTTTACACTACTTTGAAACCTCTAAATTTTCACAAAAATCAATTTATGATATTAAGAGGAATAGTAATAAACTTAGTTGCTATTTAAATAATTGTTTAAAAATATATTTGTTATTCTTGTATTACCGACACTATTTATGATTATTTTTCTTTTTTCCCACTTTTTATACTTTATTCTTTTCTTCAACATAAGGTATATCTAGAGACTTCAAAATTTGACACATGGTATAATATAAAATTGAATGAGGTAGTCTAGGCTTGGATAAGATCAGTGTGTCATGAAATGACAGGCGAAAAAATTCAATTCACTGAGTATAGAAAAAGTTATAAAGGAGGAAGCGTCTAAAAGTCAGCAGAAAAAGATAAACAGTGTTTTAGAAATTGAAGTAACCACCCAGTAGTTGGACTGCTTTGTGAAGATGGCTTATTTTATACATCAGGCCTTGAAGACTGATTTATTCTATGATTTGGGGGACATTCTATTTGGAAAGATCTATTATGATGTCAGATATTTCATTCTTGTAATAACAAGGTAGGTTTGTATCTGCTAGTCAAACCATATAGGTTTATCTGACTGATTAGGGACTTTTCACTGCTTACAAATATCTTTTTTGTATTTTTTTTCTCCTGGTAGGGGTAGTCAAAAAAAAAAAAAATAAGCTTAAATGAACTTTATCATCCTACTTCTCATTTCTATGAATCTGACACTGTTCTTGTCCAAATAAATAACACAAATAAAAGCACTGTGATAGCTAAGCTAACACGGATCCATGTGCAAGAGATCATTGCCACTCCCTGTCATGACATAACAATTTGCATATTAAAAATTAAATAATGCTTTCATGCAAACAACTTCCCTGGTCCTCCTGTCCCTTAAAATCATATTAGAACTCGATGCTCTTCTCTTATAGAAATTCTGGAGCAGAAGGTATTATTATGCAAGGTAGAATAATGACCCCATGCCTACGTTGAATGATCCTGAATTTATTATGAGAGAAGACAACTAGGTTTGAGGTTATCCTAATATTCAAAATTCTAAATTGTTAATGTTCACATACATTATTTTACTTTTAGACAAGGGTCAGGGACAATGTAGTAAAATGTTTCAAAAATAATAATATTTTTATAAAAATCAACAACATGCTCCTGTTTATTATGACTATGATAATGAATAAACATAAACGTAGTTTTTATAATTCTCTAATCAGTAATGAGACACAGGATAGTTTAGCAATTCACATAACATTATATGTGTATGCCATTCACATAACATTATATGTGTATGCCAATATAAGTGTATGTATACTAGTACTTTTGCCTGTAGTGATTTCTAATTCTCATTGTTTTCTAGAAATTTTCAAAGGGTTATGGATGGATAATTTCATATAATATGAACATTTTCTAACAGCATTATTTCTTCATAAAACTTTGAAATCACTCATTCAAATTACATATCATGAAATAACTACTAAAACAAAGAATAACTAGAGTATTACTCTGTACATATAAAATAAAGATTATAGGAAATATTCTGGTAGAATTTTGCATTCAAGACATATAGTAAAGATATACTATATGTTATAAATTATACTGACTGTTTGCCTTATCTTACAATGCACAATGTAATTCATATCAATTTCAATGTCAAAGGTAATTTTTAAGAGATTTCCCATTTAGAGCAAAATTATAATATATGATGGCTAGTTTCATTGGTTGATTTCCGAAACATACATTTATTATAAAAATCACTGATTCTTCACAGTTAGATTCTTGAAAAAGGTAGTTTTGAGTGATGTTACTTTATGAATTGTGTTAAACTGTTGGTAACTAATGTAAAAATTCTACAATGTGAATGCTACTATCAGGATGTGAAATAAATTGTTCCACTATTAATTGAAGGGGATTTCATCATAAAAAATAAAAAATGAAGGCACACCTCAGGATAAGTTAAACCCAAACTAGCATGAATTCACATGAAATAAATGTGGTTGTTTTCGAAGGCAGATTTACCTGACAGAAGTAAATGTGTGATATTCTTTCAAGTTCAATTACAAAAAGAATGGGTGACGTTTTCTAAGTTTTCTGTCTTTGAACTAACTCATATCTGTTTACTCAAGTGGCCGATTTTAAATGCTATACATAAAGGGTTGCAGAACTGTTGCTTAGAATGTCAATTTCTATTACTAAAAATAATTATTGAGCCATCTGAAATAATTTGAGTCATTTTTTTCTATATCAAATATAGAAATGAAGTACAATGTCAAGTGGATAGCTAGATTGTTAACTACATGAACTTCAGACAAATTTTTGTAAAATGTGGAGTAACCTGGAGAAAATTTGCCCAAATTTCCTCTTGCTCTGTGCTGAACCTATGATCCAAGGCATTTTCCACTTGTAGGAAGGGAAGAAAGTCACTAGTCTGTGCATCCCCTTTGGATGCTGAGATGGTATGCACTGTCTTTCTTCCTGGGGCTATTATAGTATCAGTAATCATTGACATTTTTAAAGGGTAGAGGAGAAAATTTTATGTCTGGCTGGACTCTTACAAACTTTTATGTGCAAGTGATAGCTATTATAAGGACTATTTATAAATGCTTGGCATAACACTGTCCCATTCCACAAATCCAAGCATCCTGAAATTCACAGAGATCATGTTATTCTTTCCTGGTAACATATCTAACATTAGGAATTGTTGTAGAGCTTAGAGGAGTCCAAATACTAACTATATTTTGAAAATATAAAAGAGCAACACTAACATTTTAAGCACTTTGTTTCTCTGAATCGGTCTGAAGGTAGAACTCAGATTGCCCTCACATGCCAGCAAGGACTGTAGGGTCCATGGAAGAGCTCAAGTTTTTCTGACTCTATAAGGCACAATTCTTATTCTATGGACGGATAGGATCTAAGAGTCCATCTCTAGAGTCTTTTCTTCCATAGCACATGTAAGTATGTAGTACCCTATACATATTTTACAAAGCTTTTACTGTTGGCATTAAGATGAATATTTTATTTTGGATGGGATGCAAATCAGAGCAATCAAAAATAAAGGTATGCAATGTATTAATTGGATAAATGAAACAAACTAGTTTAGGAATTTTAAATGGAAAAGGATTTAATGCAGGGTGCTTCCAAAATAGATTGGAAAACTTTAAAACAGTTTGTATTTAAGTCTCCTGAAAAAAGATTATAGGAACATAACAGAAATGATTCAGTAGGAGGCGTTACTTCATCTCAGTCCAATGACATCAGTGCTAAACCAGAAACAGAAAGAAAATATATTGTTGTTGCTATGACTCTCTCTCTCTCTCTCTCTCTCTCTCTCTATCTATCTCTATCTCTATCTCTCTCTATCTCTCTCTCTCTCTCTCCAGGAGAGAAATAAGGAGAGTGGGAGAATGTTCAGGACTAGCTACTAGTTCTATGTTCTTGCTTAACAGCATCTTGCTTGCCAGCACTGTTGAATACCATGGTATAAGAGCCTGCCACTAATT
>CAUYRH010039257.1:0-19640 GCA_963574655.1 Perodicticus potto
GATGGGTGGAGGGAGGGTGATTGGTGGGATCACACTTACAGTGCATCTTACAAGGGTACAAGTGAAAATTACTAAATGTAGAATATAAATGTCTTCATATAGTGATTAAAAGGCCATGAGGGCTATGCTAAATAGTTCAATGAAAATATTTCAGATTGTATATGAAGTCAGCACATTGTGCCCCATGATTGCACCAATGTACACAATTATGATTTAATAAAAATTAAAAAAAAAAAAAGACTGTCTAAAAGTAAAGAACAGAGTCAAGGTGGAGAAACCATTCAGATTACAGATGGTACTGTAATCAAGAAAACTCTCCCTGGAGGAAAACCAGGTGTAGCCATGTGCAAGAGACAACAATGATCATCTGTTAATTGCTGTTTCATGGTTAATACTGGAAACAAACCATATGAGTTTCAGGAATATAGACAGCAACCATATATGGGTAAATAGTGTGGGAAAACTATGGGTTATGGTGCCTCCATTCACACACATGAAAAGCCTCACACTGCAGAGAAACTCTGTTATTGTAAGGAATGTAGCAAACACTTTGTTTCTGTCTCAAACATTGAAAGGCACATGGTAAGACACAGTGGAGATGTATCTCATAAGTGTAAGTTTTGTGGGAAAATCTTTGTCACAGTTTATACCCTATACATGAAAGAACTCACACTGGAGAGAAGCCATATGAATATTAGCAATATGGTAAAGGTGTTGCTAGTACCTTCAAATGCATGAAAGAATTTACGCTGGAGAGAAATTCTGTAAGTGTAAACTATGTTCCTCTGGGTGTTCCAGTCATATTTGACTACATGAAAGGACTCACACTGGAGAAAAAAATCAATGACTATAAGCAATATGGAAAAAGTCTTTCTCATCTGAGAAGTTATCAGGGACACAAGACATCGCACACTGAAGATGAACTTCATAAATTTAAGATATGTGTGAAAGGCTTTAAATCTCCTAGGTCACTTCAAAGACATGAAACAACTCACTGAGGAGACACCCTATCATTGTAAGCACTGTGGGAAAGCCTTCAGTTATTATAGTTACTTTAGAGTACATAAAAGAATTCATACTAGAGAGAAACCATATGAATGTATGGAATGTGTGAAACTATTCAAATGTTCCAGTGCCTATCTATCATATACGAAAGGAAAATACTAACATCATATTTTGAAGAACTGGAAAAAATAGCATTTCATTTTGTATGGAACCAGAAAAAATCCTGTGTAAGTAAGGTTATTCTTAGTAATAAAAACAAAGTGGGAAGCATCACTTTACCAGACTTAGGCTATATTATGAGTCCATATTAATCAAATCAGCATGGTATTGGCTCAAAAACAGAGTCATAACATATGGAACACAATAGAAAATTTAGCGTTAAAACCAGTCTCTACTTGCCATCTGATCTTTGATAAACCTAACAAAATAATTCCTATTCAACAAATGGTGCTGGCAAAATTGGATAACCACACGTAAAAGACTGAAACTTGACCCACACCTTTCACCCCTTATAAAAATTGACTCAAGATGAATAAGAGACTTAAATCCAAGACACAAAAGAAAACATATGTTGGAAGAAAGTGAGGGGAAATTTGTGACGATGTTAGACTGGAGAAAGATTTTACGGCAAAGACTTCAGCAGCCATCACACCAACAAAAAAAATTAACAAATTGGACTTAATTAATCTGAAAAGCTTCTGGACAGCTAAGGACACAACAAGCAAAGCAAAAAGACAACCTTAAAAATGGGAAAAGATATTAGCATAGCATCAATCTGACAAAGCATTGATAACTAGAATCTTCAGAGAACTCAAATTAATCAACAGAAAAAAAGTAAAAAATCCTATCTACCCCTGAGCAAGAGATATGAATCGAACCTTCTCTGATGAAGACAAAGGGCTAACAAATATATGAAAAAGTGATAACTGCCCCTGGTTATCAGAGAAATGTAAATCAAAACCACCCTAAGATATCACTTAAACCCAGGAAGAATGGTCCATATCACAAAGTCTCAAAGCTACAGCTGTTGGTGTGGATGCAGAGAAAAGGGAACACTTTTAAACTGCTGGTGGGATTGCAAGCTAATATAACTTTTTTGGAAGGAAGTATGAGGAATCCTCAAAGAACTAAAATTAGACCTCCTATTTGATGCTGCAGTCCCATTACTAGGCATCTACCCAGAAAAAGAAAAAAAAAAAAAAAAACACTTTCTCATAAGGACATTTGCACTAGGCTGTTTATCACTGCTCAATTTACAATCACCAAATTTCAGAAGCAACCTAAATGCCCACCAACCTAGGAATGCATTAACAATCTGTGGTATATGTATACTATGAAATACTATTCAGCTATTAAAAAGATGGAGACTTTACATCTTTTGTATTAACCTGGATTGAGTTGGAACACATTCTTCTTAGAAAAGGATCACAAAAATGGAGAAACAAGAATCCAATGTACTAAATTCTAAAATGGAAGCAGTAGATGATTTAATACAAGGCAGGGGGTAGGGAAAGGAGGAAGCAGGTAGAGAGGAAGAGGAAGGGGGATGGAGGATCAAAGTAGATGGCACACCTCTTGAGGGTGGGACACAATTATAAGAGAGACTTTACCTAATAAATCCAATCATTGTAAATTAATTCTTTGTACCCTCAATGAATCCCAAACAATAAAAAAGAAAAAAAAAACGGAAATGCAAAAGACTCAAAACAATCTTGGAAAAAAAAGAATAAAGTTAGAGGACTCACACTTCTTTATCTTAAATTTAATAAAAAATGACAGTAGTCAAAATAAAGTAGTATTTTTACAAAGGTAGACATACTCATCATTGAAATATATTTGATAATACAGAAATGAACACAATTTAATTAATTAATTTTTGACAAGGGTATCAGAAAAATTCAATGAGGAAAAAATGTCTCTTATCATACGTTGCTCCAACAACTGTATATCCACACACAAAAGAATGATGTTAGATCACTTTCTAATAATACACACATATATATTCAAAATTCAATTTAGACCTAAATGTTGAAGATAAACTATAAAACTCTTACAGTAAAATACATAAGTGAACATCCATACTCTTGGGTTAGGCAAAACCTTTGGAAACACAACACCAAAAGTGCAAATGACAAGAGAAACACTGTTAAGTTCATCAAAAGTAAAGACTTTTAAGCTTCAAAAGACACCATCAAGAAGGTAAAAAGCCAACTCACAGAATGGGAGAAAATATTTGCAAATCATTTATGTGAAAATAAACGTGTATCTAAAATATACAAAGAAACTTTGTATACTCAACATAAAGAAACAATAGAATCAAAATATGGGCAAGGAATTTTAATAAATATTTCTCAAAAAAAGGTATTCAAATGGCCAATATGCACATCAAAAATGCTGAACATTATTAGCCATCAAAGAAATACAAATCAAAATCATTTTTCATATCCATTATAACAACAATTTTGTAAAGATGTGGAAAAATTGGAACAACGTTTGTTGTTGGTGGAAATGTAAAATGGTATAGCATCTTAGTAAAACAGTGGCAGTTTTTCAAAATGTTAAACATATAGTTACCACATGACTTAGCAATTCCACTGGTAAAGTACATGATCAACAGAAAAGAAAATATACATCCATATATACTCAAATGGTTGGTAGCAGCTTTTCTCATTATTGTCAAAAGCAGAAATAACTCAAATGTCAATTACCTGATGAAAAAAATGCAGAACATCCACACATGGTATTATTCAATATTATAAATGTGAAGCTCTGACAAATGCTAAAAATGGATGGATCTTGAACATATAATAATAAGTGAAAGAAGGCAGCCATACACATATAAAAAACACTATATAATTTCACCATATGAAATAGGCAAATCTTTAAAGACAGAAAGTAAATTAGTAGTTGCCTGTGGTTAGGGAGTATAAGGGGATAGGGAGGAATAAGAAAAGACTTCTAAATGGTATGGGGTTTGGGGAATTGGGGAGGGGTGATAAATGCATTCAAATTGAAGGTTGTCATGGTTCACAATTCTGTGGCTATATATTAAAAAACTACCTAGCTATGCACTCTAAATAGTTGAACTGTAAGGCTTGTAAACTGCATATCAATAATGTAAATTTGGAGTTGTCTTAATGGAAATGAATAAAATGATGTAAAAATAAACACAAATGAATTGGTCAAATTTAAGTTCTAATTTTATAAATACTGGTAGTTCTATTAAGAACCTATTCAGAGGGCAGGGTTGTTGTTAAAGTCCAAAAGTTCTCTGTCTCTCTCTGACATACATACATACGTGCATATATATATGTATGTCTACATACAGGGCAAAATTATATGAAGTTTGAGTATGTGGATATCATTTAGTTATTAGCCAGTAAAGATGTTATACAAAATTTAAATACCTGGTTGTTTCTCTTGACTCTACCTTATTAGAATAGTTTACTAATGATTAATTATATTATTTTTCTTTTCCTAACCAATTGATGAATGGAATGTAGTATGTTTTAATATGAACTGTTTACATGAATTAGACCACCACCCCTCTGTTTTTAAGACTTAGAGTTATTTTTAGTTTGGGATTTTTTTCTTCACATTATTAAATATATTAATAAATACAGTAAAATTATTATCTAAAAGTTCTTTCTGGTATAGTCTTTTATTTTTATTGCCTGGTATTATTTAAGGCCATTAGAAAATCATACAACAGAACTGATGTGTACCAGTAGAAGGTACTAGACAGGGTAGAATCTCATAACTTGATATCCATTCTGATTGGGGATGACCCAGTTCTGATTGTCAAATACTAGAAGTGCCAACCCTGAACACACCTAAACCACAGCAGTAACTTAGTATTTGTACACTTTGTCCTTAAATCTTTTAACTATTTAAAAGGTCAATATTTTTTCTATCAGTCTAATTTACTAAAAATTAAACAAATTAAAAATCTGCATTACAGTCTAACAATTTCAACAAGGAGGAGCAATTCTACTGAAAACAAAAATTATTTATTTTTGGTGAACACTTGGAAACACAGAGAACCTACTGGAAAACAATTGAGTTAGATAAGAAGGCAGATCAATAAATACCCCAAATCAACAATTAATTTAAGTACAAAAACTATGAGTTAGAATATATAATGGAATAAGGATGCCAAATCAGATAGCTACGAATCCTATGGGTTCCAGTGAGTGAAGATGTCTATAAAACTATTACACTCTCAACCACCTAAACTTCAATCTTTTTGTGGCCAAAGTATTATAACAATTCCACATTCCATTAATGTGGATCTATTAACTCTAGGTTCTCATTTCTCCAGTAAGAGGAGATACAAGCTATTCAAAGGGTTTGAGTGGGGAATAATATCATCCTTCTTTCATTTTTGTCCATATCATCCTATTTACTAAAACACATTTTTTTCAAATATCAAACTTGTTTACAGAAAAGCAACTCTCTCTTTAACAAAGACAAATTTTTATTATTACTCCCAGGCAGTTTTAATTCCATGAACCAGAGCACCTCAAATATGTCTGTGACAGGAGAGTCTTTGCTTTACATTGCATAACAAAGTAAGTCTATTTATTTATTCCAAAACAAAGGATTTATTTTTCCCTAAAGAACACTGAAGCAGATTGAACCAGCCTGAAGCTTTTAAATAACAGGGATTTTTTTTTTTCATCCAGAGGTTTTTGTTTTCTTTTTCAGGCTTAGAAACATCCAAGATTTAAGTTTCAGGGAGGACTCCAGACTCAGCTGAAAATCATTACATGAACTCAGATGTGTCTGAACAACTGCCTCATCTCAGATTACCACTACTGGAAGCAAAGAATACAAGCCATGAAAAGATTATGTCTATGGTTGATATACCCTAGTCCTTCTGGAGTCATAGAAGATAAACATGGACTTTAGGAAGATTAAACTAACATTAGTGTAACCTGGGCTCCCAGAGAAGAACATGAATTCAAAAGTGCCTGAACTCTCAGTTATGCCATACTTTACCCTCGCGGGGGAAAGCTGAAAGACCAGGTTGTACAGCCACTCTTTAAGAAATATAATTTTAAAATGACTTGGAATCCATTATCATTTCTTTTATCAGAAATTGAGCTAAATCTAGGCCAAAGCTATGAACAAGACAATGCTTGAGAGAGAAGTGTCTCTGCCCATTTCCAGGAGCTGATTAAGATCCCTCATTTGCCTCACTCAATTTAGACAATTCAAAATAATCATATTTATTAAAAAATGAATAGATGATAATCCCACAGTGATTTGAGAGCAATTAGGAAGGTCTTCTTATACAAACTAAGTCCCAGGTCCTTTCAAGTTTCTCATAACCCATTACTAAATATGAGTTCCCTTGGTTTAAAGGTGTCTCCAGAGGCTCACTGCTTATATAGACCCATTGAGAATAGCTTCCTGAGTTATTAATGATTCATACTTTATTTTGTGTTATTATATTCTGTTTTAAATGGGGCATAAAATGTAGGCATTTTTTCCACAGAAGGAGAAAATATGAGGAAAATCGTCAGAAGTACAGTCTTGTAAGAGGCATAGAATTGAGGTCTTTGGGATTTAGAAATAGAACCTAAGTTGGGTGGGCTCAAAAATATAGCATAATATCCAATGTGAAGCTATCCTCTGGTAATAAATTAATTATTTCAAGAAATGTGCTTGCTGGGTATTTGTCAACTGTGCATCATTAATTAAATAATAAAGGAAATGCAAATTATTAGACAGAATACATACATGTAGCCTCTGTTGCTATAACCACAGCTCCTATGATTCCCACCCCAGGATGGATAAGGGTCCTCTAAATTGAATATAGTCAAGGGCAGTTCCAGTATTGACTTGTACACCAGAATCACATTATTTCATTCAGCCATTAATTTATGCATTTCTTCTTATCTTCCTTCTTTCAGTTCTGTCCTTGACTCGTCAGACATTTGGTCCAAGACTACCAGTAGCCATTTTTTTTTTCTGTGTTACTTTGCTTCTGACTTGGGGGTCATGTTTGCTGCTTCAGTCTTCTCCCATGTTCAAAACATCGTCTCTTGTCTAACTCAGCCTTCTGGGTAATTTTAAATTATAGCTCTTCAGTTATATATTTTATATCTTGTCTTTACGCTGACTTGAATCAGTGTCACTTTTTCTATACCATCCTGATCTGGTAACATTCTCTGCATTACCCTCTCTTTTTCCTTCTCTTGATGGGTTTCTATAGAGCAGATTAGAATGGAGGACATGTGATCTCAGGCATCCCTTTGCTACTCCTCCAGTTTTTTGCTTTTTGAAGTTGTAATAACTAATTGGTCTTAAACTTAAGAACTTCAGTACAAGCTTTCCTTTCAAAAGTATTTCATATATAGTAGTGCATTTTTTAGAGAAAAGCTAAAGTAGTCACATGTTGAAGCTATAGAAAGAATATAGAACTAATATTTTTTTCAATATTAATTTGAGGGTGAAATTCTTTGTATAATAATATAATTACATACAGTCATTTGCCTTTAGATTTAAAAATTTTTATTATCAGGAAACCAAGAAGAAACTAATGAGATTAACCATTAAGAGATGAAAAAAAAGAATCCAAATATTTAAGCATTATAATTGTAGTTTGCTTGAAAACATTAACTATTTAAAAGAGTATAGAGTTATTTATATTATCAAGTTGATAAATTTAAGACAACAATGTCATAATAACCCTCTTACTTCAAAATTTTTTAACTTATGGGTTTTTTCCTATAGTCAAAATTTTAAATACGTACTATTTACATTTGTGAGAAACACACAGATAGAAAAAATAAAATTAAGGAAACAATTATTGGGCAGTGCCTATGGCTCAAAGGAGTAGAGCACCGGCTCCATATACCAGAGGTGGTGGGTTCAAACCCAGCCCCGGCCAAAAAGAAAAAAAAGAAAAAGAAAACAAGTATTCGCAAGGGTTCCATAGTACACTCTATTGATATTAAAACGTATCATCCACACCATACCCCTTAACTTCCCACCAAAGCTACAAAACTATCTCTTTTGTATCTTGTCCCCTTCTTTTAAGAGAAGAAAATGTCTTTCTTTTTTTTTTAATTTCAGATTAAAAGGAGGGTATCAACCATTAGGTTACAATGTTTGTGTCTGTTAGGTAAAGTCCCTGTTGTAATAGTGCCCTTCACCCAGGAGATCTCCCATATATCCTTACATTGTGCCCATTAGGTGGGAGCACACCAATCTGCCTCCCCCCTTCCCCTATGTCTATCTTTCTGTAATAAGGTAACTCGCTCCTGGTTCTCTCTACTCTTCTCAAGAACATTGGTCCTTTAGTTTTCTTTGCTCTTTCCTACATCCAAAAGCCTCCCATTTTACTGAATCATATTCAAAATGCACAACTTACTCTGGTCACTAATCCATCCTTTGCTTTCTTCATTAGGCAAATTTCTCAAACGTGTTGTTCTCATTTTTCATTCAAGTTCAATTCAAAAATGTGTGACTTTTTTTTGTACTTTAAATAGGTTATGTTAATTGTATATAAATAAAAACTCAACTTTTAGAAAAATTTCAGACATTACATTGTTTGTGTTTATTGGGTAAACTACAAGTTGTAGTTTTTAAAAGGGGTCTCTAGGAGCCCAGCAATGACTCTGTATCCCAATCACTTCACTGAAACTATTTTTCCCAAGATAACCTAATAATTCACAATTATTAACAATAATTTAGCAATTTTTCTACTGCTAAATCCAATGTACAGTTTCTTCATCTTAGTTACTTAGTTGTTGACTCCCCCTCCTCCTTCTTTAAACCTTGTCAAGAGTGGTTTTTAACATGCAGTTTTTTGTCCTTCAGTTTTTCTCATATCTCATTTGTATCTCCTTCCTAATACCTTTTGTGAGCAAATCCTGTACCAACTGCAAAACGTGGGTATTATTTAAGGTTTCATTTAGTGTCCTCCTCTCTTCATTTTCCACTAGCTTCCATGTGTGATCTCTTCCATTTCCATGGCATTAAACATCATCTACATCCTTTCATTTCTAGTTCTTATTTCTAACCTAAATTTTATACCCATATCCAAACATAAATTAACATGTATTTGGATGTTTCAATACCTCAGCATGAAATATGTAAATAGAAAAAAATTTAGACCCCAACCTTAATTATCTAAGTAAATGGTATTCATCTGGTTACTCAACTACAAATGCAGCAAATCAACTTTCTATCTTCTCTTTTCCTTACCTTTTACATGCAATCCATCAGTAAATGCTTTCAATTTTATCACCAAAGCATATATTGAGTATTTCCATTTTGTTTTCCATGTCCACTGTTATCACTTCTTGCCAGAGCTTCTGATCCTAACTAACCTCCCAAATATCATTTTTGTTGAGCCAATCGATCCATTCTCTATCCAGAAAATCTAGGTGATCATCAATCATGTGTACCACTTCTGCCCTGCTTAAAATCTTTCAATGATGACCCATCATGTTTACAACAAAATGTAATAAAATTTAATTTCGTCCTTGCCTTTCTTTTTAACCCCATCTCAAGGTACTCTCCCTACTTCTCTTATTATACTATAGCTATAATAATGGGGTATTCTTTTACAGACATAAGCCCTTAATAGAAGGGGCTTTATTCTTGGCAGTAGTTTACACTGCCTTTTTCTTCCCCAAGCCTAACATTCTTTGACTACAGAATTGCCTATCCATCTCACCTAATACGTTTTCTCTGTCCTTGTTTATTTCCTTTATAATATACTAGAATTTTCTTTATTGTTTGTGTTGTTTTTGTCTGGTTTACCCCTCTGGAACAAGGACAGGAAACATGTCTGTCTGGTTCTGAATTGTACACCATACACTGAGCGAAGTTCCAATCACTGTGCAAACATCTTAATTATTTATGGAATGATAAACTGATAGGTATTTCTAAAATTATTGAAAGGAAGGTCTGTGCAAGTATGCTGTAATTCTTATATGCCCAAGACTAGCATTTTGGAGAGGCATATAAGGTAATAAGGTAACAAACTTTGGATTAAGACAACGGCTTTGAATTTCTGAACTTTTGCTTTATCAGCTATGTAATCCTGGACAAAATCATTTAGCCTTTCTGTATTTTATTTTCTTGTCTGTAATAAAAGGAATAGTAATAGTCCAAATGCATAAGGCATTTGTGATAATTATATGAGTTCACATTTATTAAGTATTTAGAATAGTGCCTAGCACAAAGGGCCCAATATATATCAGCATTTGTTATTATAATAATTATTATTATTATGTTGTTATTGTTGTTGGTCTACACAAGACTACATCCAGTTATACTTAATGTTGATGCTATGTTGGATAAATTATTATCCCCATTTTTCCTCCATTAGAGATAATGGGAATTACATGAGTGAATATTTGAACTCCAAGAAGCAATAATCCATATTTATAAATATGTGGATTATTTAAATACATAAATGTAAATTTTCTTTTTATGATAACAAGTTTTCCCCTAGTTTATTTGTTCCCTATTTCTTAGAATAAGCTCAGCCATTTATACCACTTACTCTGTTTTTGATTCTCTGTGTAACTTATAGCTTGATAATATGAATATTTGATGATATTGTAGGTGAAGAAGTAGTGAAAATTATGATGTGAGGAAATAAATTTTAATAACATACTGTGAAAGTGACAAAGATAAAGAGGGAAGTAAAGATAGGACTACAAATGATTTTTTTTAAAGGCAGAAATTAATAAAGCAGGAAAATAGAAAAGACTATTCCAGATCATTAGAATATAGAAAAAGGTGAGATTCTCTATGGAAGAGTTTTGCAAAGAAAAAGGATGAGTATTGAAAATTTAAAGACACAGAGAGATGGAAAGAAATCTTTAATCTCTAGGGAATAAGTAGTGTGCTTTGACATTCTACTCAATATGAAAAGGTGTTAAGACTTTTACTTAAATGAAAACAGATTATTTATTTTATCATCTTTTAAAAGCCATTTGATACATTTAGAATTTTATGTTTGCTACATACATATAATGAACTTATTACAATATATAAACTTTTCATATAACTTATTATATAAAAAATACTATACATGTGCACACATATTAAAATATCAGATGCATGAAGAAATTATTTGGCCTACCAACTAAAAATATCAGTAAGAAAAATAAAAGCTTACATCATAAAATATTTCTCATTTAAATAAACAAAATTAACTTTCAAATGCTTAAATACAGTGGAAGGGTTAAAAGTATAAAAACACACAATTATTGTTTAAAACTAAATAAAAAGTGTTAAATTCTCTGAAAATATCCCATAACAAGCAATCATAAAGATAATTATTTATTGAGTTTCTACCATGTGCCCACACACATAAAAAGAAGGAAGGAGTTACACAGGAGAATCTTGAATTCTCCTAGAATAGGAAATCTTTTTGTTGCTGTTAATGATGTGATACAGATTTTAGAGGTACAATAATTCAGGAAGGTGTAGATAGCTTTTCTGAAGAAGTTTATATCATCTCTTTTTCTTCAGTCATGTAGGCATTCCAACTAAATTCAAACTTCTATCTATTTTCTAATCCTAACAAGTTGAGTCTCTTACATTTATATTTTGATTTGAATTTCTTATCAGCATTAATTTCTAGTCTTCTCTGAACAAATTTTTAAAATGTCCCTGTTTCCTCCCTTCATGCCCATGCCCATCACCCTTAATGACTTAAATTTTATTTATGACCTTCAATTTATTTATGCTCCACATGTATTAACTGTTATAAATGTCTCCACTCAATAAGAGTCACACATCAACAATGCCTCCTCTGTGTTTCACCCTTATTTGTATCCTCTCCCATTCCTTACCTTTTAATTTATAAATAATTTCATTGTGACCACAATAAATCTTTCTTTGCAGATACAAACAATTAATTATACAATTAATCACCATGCTCAAACCGTGATAGCTGGTCTACCAAAAAAAAAAAAAAAAAAAAGGAACAAGGTCAACTTTAATAATGTACTTCCTACTATTATCATCTCTTATGCTTTTCTATACACAATATAATTCCCCTGATACTAGATCATTCCTCAATATGCTCTATGCACTTCTGTTTAGGAAGTGACTGATTGTTGGAGAAAAGATCATTGGAGAATCGTGGACTAAATTCATGTAGTACAACTTTTGCTTCGCATTTTGCTCTTGCTCTTCTTGAAATATTTAAGGCAAGTCTCGGTAATTTATTTGCCATTCTGCACATTATCTCATTCTATCGGATTTGTTGTTGTTGTTGTTTATGTTTTGAAACAGAGTCACCCTAGATAGAGTACCATGGCATGGTAACTCATAGCAAACACAAACTCTTGGGTTCTAGCGATCCTCTTGCCTCAACCTCCCAAGCAGCTGGGACTAGAGGCACCTGACACATCACCCAGCTACTTATTTCTCCCATAGTTCTCTCCTTGCCTAGCCTTCATAATCATATATGTTTTATTTCTCTATATTCATATACATATGAATATTACTATTTTCTTCCAAGGACGCTTTTTTCCCAAGCTTCTTAGTGAATGTAAGATGTTTCAAGACTCCAACTGTAAGAATTACTATGATGTCCCCTGACAAAGATTCTCTCCTTTACCCAACTCTAGCCAAGCTTTTCTGAGCCATCGAATTGTCTAAGCCTTTAAAAACTACAGACTCCCTGAATAAATGATTATATCCACCCTTCTCCTGCATTAAAAAATTTAAATACTAGGAAAGATGGGACCTCTATCTTTCAGTCTCTGTAGGAGGATAGAATCCTAACTTTAATAATTTCCAGCTAAATCAACATGATTTACATCGACCCACCCCATTGTAATGTTTTACTTCCATGACTCCATTAAGTTTACATTAAATTCCTTGACTATAGTGTGGTGGTTCTTAAGACAGGTATCAGGAGCTATCTGGAGTCTACCTGAGGGAGTTGCCTGGAGGGAGCTCATTCTGGGTCTCACACTCGCTTCCAAGATGCAAGAAGTGCCCCATGACAACATTTTGGAACCCAGGGCCTATCACACTGCATCCTACTTTGGTGTCTTATAGCCCCTGCATCTCCACACTCCTAGACTCCAATCCTTGCATCCACCCTGAGGGTCACAGTAACACAATACTGTTTGGACCCAGTAGAGGAACAAAGTCCCCAGCATGCCAGCCTACGCTGTGTCCTATGCTAGAGGTGGGGAATATGGAACAGTGCATCACATAGATTAACCCAAGGATGAAATGTGTCAAAGCATGTATACCCCAGAGCCTGAGAGCTGTCTGCCTGCCCCTGGAAGCAGGGTCACTGCATACTTGCTCCTGACCTGAGGACAGGCTTTCCATGCTCACTACAATTGCTACTGCTGCTACTCAAGCAAGAGTATACCACCCTGGGCCTGAGGATTTCCCTACACTATCAAACACCCCAGTTGCACATGCACACCAACACGGGGGTCTTAATAGCAGCCACAAAACACCTGCTGCTGGTACTCAAGTATACCATGTGGATGCCTGTGGATCAAGCCACTCATCCATCACCACTGGCATTTGTAAACTTTTCCTAGGAACCTTATAACAAGCCACTGTGATTGGTGATGGCAGCTCCACCACAACTGGTACGTGCCTGTATATTCCACCTGGAGGTTTAGGGACTGGACCACCAAATCCAATGCAAATACTGCTAGTACCAGGGGAATCCTGGTGGGAGCCCAAAGGCTGTCCTGCCACCACTACTGCAATTGCCCATACTACACATGCTGCTTAAGAGCCCAAATACTTGTTCCCATACCCAGCTCGCTACTGTAGCTACCAGCAGCTAAGCAAGATGCCTGGAGAACCAAGAATCAGCCTACTTGCACATGCTAAGACTAATGCCCATGTACAATTCACAGGCTGAAGACACACAGGCTCAGCATGCTGCTGTTGACACTGTGACATGAGGACTGGCTCTGGGCATCCCTGTCCCCAAAAAACTTCACCACAGCCTCCACTAACACCTGCAGCCTAAGCCTCTGAGGAACTCATAGATACCACTGACGCTGTTTATAAAACTATACTACTTAACACATCCAGAATCAAAGCTAAAATACCCTACCCAACCAATACCATACATACACCTTCAGGAAGAAAAATATTTTCCTATGAAAGCCAACCCTCCCCCCCAAAAATGAAAAGATAAAAGAAATAATAAAGACCAATTCAGAATTAAATTAAATGGAGCCTAAAAAACAGTACAAAGGATCAATAAAACAAAAAGTTGGTTGAATGAAAAGATAAAATGGATAACCTGTATGCGAGAATAAAAGAGGGAAGACCCAAATAAAAAACAAATCAGAACCAAAAAAGGAGACATAACAAGTGATAACACCAAAATACAAAAGATCATCAGAGATTCTCATGAACAAGTATATGCTAAAAAATTGAAAAATTTACAGGAAATGGATACATACAGCCTACCATGATGGAATCAGGAAAAAGAGAATAAACCGAATAAATCATTAGTGAGCAAAAATATTGAAACAGTAATAAAAATCTTTCAACAAAGAAAAAAACATGACTGGAGGTTTCAATGATTAATTCTAACAAACTTATAAAGAAAAGCTAACATCAATTCCCCTCAAACTTTTCCAATAAATAAAAGAGATGAAGTTCTTTCTAACTCATTCTATGAAGCCAGAATTATGCTTATACCGAAACCAGACAAGGACATAACAACAACAGCAACAAAGAAAGAAAGAAAAGGACTTGTCAATATTCCTATGGCATCTGTGATGAACAGAAACAGAAAAATCCTCAACAAAATTCTAGTAAACAAAATTCAACAGTATTATTAATGATCAAGTGACATGTATCCCATGAAAGCAAGAATGGATCACATATGTAAATCAATAAACCTGATAATTTAACAAAATGAAGAACAAAAAGCATGTGATAATTTCAATAGAAAAAGAAAAAACATCTGATAAAATTCAATATCCCTTTATAAGAATAATTTTCAACAAACTAGGCAAAGAAGGAACATAACTCAAAATAATAAAGGGAAAATATGACAAACCCATTGCTAATATCATACTGTAGGGGGAAAGCTGAAAGTCTTTCCTCTAAGAACTGGAAACAAGGTTGCCCACTCATATTCCACATAGTACTAGAATTCCTAGCCATAGCAATCACGCAAGACAATGAAACAAAAGGCATCAAAATTGGATAAATGAAGTAAAATTGTTTCCCTTTGGAGACGACATGATCTTACATTTAGAAAAACCTAAAGACTCTATACACACACACACACACACAAATTAAATCTGATGAACAAATTTATTAAAGTTGCAGGTTGAAAAATCAACATACACATATTAGTAGTGTTTCTATACACCAATTGCAAACTAGATGAAAAAGAAATCAAAATGGCAATACTGTTTACAATAGCTACAAAAAAATAAAGAAAGAAAATACCTAAGAATAGTTTTAGCCACAAAGAGATTAAAGACCTCTATAAGGAAAATTTCAAAACACTGATACTAGAAATTGTAGAGAACACACAAAAAAGGAAAGACAAACTATGCTCATAGATCTTAGGAATTATACTGTTGAATTGACCATAGTACCCCAAACAATCTGTAGATTCAATGCAATCTTATAAAGGACATACTTCACAAAAATAGAAAAAAAATCCTAAAATTCATATGGAGACAAAAAATAGCCCAAATAATAAGAGCAATCCTAAGCAAAAACAACAAAGATGGAAGTATCAGATTACAAGACTTGAAAATATATTACAAGGCTCTAGTAACCAAACAACATGGTATTGGAATAAAAATAGACACATGGACCAATGGAAAAGCATAAAGAACCCAGGAATAAAGCCACATATTTAGAGCAACTAATGTTCAACAAAGCAGCCAAAAACATACATTGAAGAAAGAATGTACTTCTCAATAATTGGTACTTGGGAAATTGGATATTCATATAAAGAAGAATGAAATTAGATACCTATCTCTCATCATGTACAAAAGCCAACTTAAAATGGATTAAAGACCAAATTTAACACCTGACACTATAAAAGTACTAGAAGAAAATATGGGCAAATGCTCCAGGACAAGGTGCTAGGCAAAGACTTTAAGGCTAAGATCCCAAAAGCACAGAGAGTGAAAATAAAAATAGACAAATGGAAGTATATTAGACAAAAATAGATAGATCTTTTATAAAAACAAAAATTACTGTTTTAACGTGATCTAGTCAGTTCCACAGTTCCCTCTCAGAGCGATTATTTTTAATAGCAAAAGAGTAAGAAATGATTTTGATGCTCAGGATTCTTCTTTTAATTAATTAATTTGTTTCTTTATTTATTATTGGGGAGTCATTGAGGGTACAAAGAATCAGGTTATACTGATTCGTTTGTTAGGTCAAGTCCCTCTTATACTAGTGACCCATCTGCAAGAGGTGTGTCCCACCCCATAACCCTCCACCCCCCTCTCTCCTTCCTGCACCCCCACCCTCAAATGTGTACTAGGTCATAAATTATCCTCATATCAGAATTGAATACATAAGATTCTTGCTTTTCTACTATTTATGCACTTCAAGTGATAAAAGGAAAAATAAAATTTCAGATAAGGCTACATGTTTAAATATATACAGTAGTACACTGCCTTACCAAACATAGTATAAAAAGAGTTTCAAAAAACTTTCTATTCAAATAACATGATAATTGATAACACTAGTATTTTCAAGAAAATAATTATAATTATTTTTCATAAAATTTTTAAAAGTTAGCTCTTTGAGGTATCTATATTCCTCAATTTGTATTTATTGTTTCCTGGAACTAACTACCTAGTCTTTTATAATCCTAATTAAGTAGAAAGACTTTTATAGTTATTCATGGCCCTTTTTATTCTTTAGATAGGAGAAATAAATATGTATTCAAAGTAGAATAAAAGTGCACTACAAACTTAGGAAATCCTGTGAATTAAATTCTGGTTGTGGCCTCAGTGTTAAGAACAACATTTCTTGCTTATTTGAATTTTCATTCTGAAAGTATACACTAGTTTTAAACTTTCCCAACTTTATTATTATTACTATGCAGCTATAATAAAATAAGTAACAAAAATGCGTTCAAAAGTATATGGCATGCATGCATATATTAATTAAGAAAAAGAGAATAGTTTGTTTCAGAAGATAAAACAAAAAATTAAGATGGAGAAATAAAAATTTAGAAAAGAGGATCCCATAGAAATGAAGGTTCCAGAGCAATATCTAGGGCTGAAACAACAAAATGATTGGAAGAGGCACAATTATCAAAGTTCCCTAAGAAAAGATATGGCATATGTCTGAAGGCCGTGTGCCTGTCTTCTTTAGAGAAGTTTCTTGGTATATACCCAGATGACCAAAAAACACATTACAACAAAGATATCTGTACCAGATTGGTTATTGCAGCCCAATTCATAATTGCTAAGTCATGGAAGAAGCCCAAGAGCCCATCGATCCACGAATGGATTAATAAACTGTGGTACATGTATACCATGGTAAGACATTTAAATTTAAAAATAATTTTGCTGGCTCAGCACCCATAGCTCAGTGAGTAGGGCATCAGCCACTTACACTGAGGTAGTGGATTTGTCTGAATCATAAGCAGAATGCCAGATATACACGCACATGTGGGAAAACTCAAGCTGAGGTAAATCCAAAAGTTGTGCATGTGTGAGGAGACTGGAGGTACTTTGAGAGTCAAATATACCAGAAACCTAAAACAGGTAACGGTGAGAAGGGCAACAGGGAATGGAACGCCACTGTGGCAGTAAAACTTTTTTAAAAAACAGAAAGACGAAGGCCTCTCCTACCAGCAGAATCCCGCATACACAGAAAAAGAAAAAGCCACCCACCGTTTAGTGAAACAAAAGCCAATTATAGTGTGGGAAAGTACAAACTGCAGAAAACCAGAAGCCAAGAGAAGAAAACCTACTGATTTACATGAACGGAGAGCATCTCCTTCTGGGCAGTCGCTTAGTGGACGCCGCCAGCACGACCACAGGACCTCGCGGGTGCTGACCTTGAGACGCCCCACCTGAGCGCCAAGCCAAGAAGCTGCCGCGGGCTCCTGGGGCCGGATCACGCCGCTCACCCGCCCATCCACGGAGCGAAAGCAGCATTCTCCAGACATCGGAGGCAGGGGCCGGGGAAACCAGGGCCAGCAAGCGCTTGTCCATGCTGCGAGAGTCATTCACCCATTGGTCAAGAACAGCTTCTTTTTTGTTTAGAAACACAGTCTCACTTTGAGAGAGAGAGAGACTGCTCACAGCAACCTCCAGCTGCTGGGCTTAGGCGATTCTCTTGCCTCAGCCTCCTGAGTACCTGGGACTACAGGCGCCCACCACAACACCTGGCTATTGTTTTGTTGCAGTTTGGTTGCAGTCGGGTTCGAACCCACCACCCTCGGTATATGGGGCCGGCGCCCCACTCACAGAGCTACAGGCGCTGCCTAACAACAGCTTCTTGTAATTTCTTTTTTGTTTTAAGTTTTTTTTTTATTAAATCATAACTGTTTACATTAATGCATTTATGGGGCACAATGTGCTGATTTTATATACAATTTGGAATGCTTACATCAAGCTGGTTAACATGGCCTTCACCTCACTTACTTGTGTTAAAACATTTATACCCTACTCTTAATAGATTTGACATGTACCCTTGCAATATGCACCGTATGTGAGGTCCACCCAGACTCCACCCACTTCACCCTCCTCGCCCTCCTCTTCCCTCCTTTATTCTGGGCTATAGTTGTGTTTTATCATTCGTATGAAAATGTGGATGATTATATATTGGCTTCATAATGGTACTGAGTACATTGGATACTTTTTCTTCCATTCTTGAGATACTTTACTAAGAAGAATATGTTCCAGCTCCATTCATGTGAACGTAACCAGGTGCTGCTTCATGTCTTGTTTATGATGGGATGTGTTGCCATGTCAAAAAGTAAGAAGTTCTGTTGTCACCACACCCTTTTCCACCAGGTTTTTAGCTAATTGTTCCACACACTTCTTAACTGATAAGGTAATTTTAATGGATTCCACATCTCACCACTAAGTAATTCAATCCAGCTCTGGACCGTTTCTGGAGGCTGAATCCCTTAACTTGCTTCATCAAGAGGAACATCTCCCCTGGGCCTGCCTGACTCACAGATTACCTATCTTGTTAATAGACTTTTACATGTCATTCCACAAGCCTCTAGTTGCAACCTTCCTCTCAATGCTAATTCAGTTAACTTACAGCCATGTCGCTCAGTGGCTAGGGCACTGGCACATTTACCCAGTCTGGCAGGTTCGAACCCAGCCAGGGCCAGCTAAACAAAAAAGACCATGGCAACAACAACAAAATAGCTGGGCATTGTAGCAGGTACCTGTAGTCCCAGCTGCTCAAAGGCTGAGGCAAGAGAATCGCTTAAGTCCAAGAGTTTGAGGTTGCTGTGAGCTGTGACACCACAGCACTCTACCGAGGGCAACATAGTAAGACTCTATCTCAAAAAAAACCCAAAATCTTGGGCTCAAGCAGTCCTCTTGCCTCAGCCTCCAAAGTACAGGCACCTGGACTACAGGCACCTGCCACAATGCCCAGCCAATTTTTTCAATTTGTAGTAGAGACTGGGGTCTTGCTCTTACTCA
>CAUYRH010039260.1:0-21349 GCA_963574655.1 Perodicticus potto
GCCACAGCAGAACAAACCACTTTACTAGGGAGAGTCAACACCACTATCCCCTGCCTCCCACTCTTCCCCAACTTGAGGCAACAAGAACTGCAATTAAAATTTCAGATAAGCGGCTCGGCGCCTGTGGCTCAACGGGCTAAGGCGCTAGCCACGTACACCTGAGCTGGCGGGTTCGAATCCAGCCCGGGCACGCCAAACAACAATGACGGCTGCAACCAACAAATAGCCGGGCGTTGTGGTGGGCGCCTGTAGTCCCAGCTACTTGGGAGGGAGAAGCAGGAGACTCGCTTAAACCCAGGAATTGGAGGTTGCCGTGAGCTGTGATGTCACAGCACTCTATCCAGGGTGACAGCTTGAGGCTCTGTCTCAAAAAAAAAAATTTCAGATAAGCTTCTGAATCCAATCTGTGATGAAAACATAGAACCTTTATCAGTGCTCTGAAGAAAACTTAAAAATAGAAATAATAATATGGTTTTCAGATTTCTTATCTCTTGCTGGGATATTCAAAACTAACCAACTGCAGCGGCTGCCCTGGGGTGTTGGTGGAGAACCACAGCCTCTGCCCTGCAGGGTAAGTGTCCTGGGGCACCTTCGAAACCGGCTCGTTGCAGCACCATTCGCAACAGCCAGAAGGGAGAAACAACCCAATCGCCTGTCATCAGATGAGTAGATAAACCAGCATTTTTCAACGTTCTTCATCTCACAGCACACTTGAACCTATAGTTCAACTTCTGCAACACACTTAAATTTTAAAAAGAGTAAAAGAGAGAATATACTCATTGTGCTTTGAATTGTTTTCAAAAATAATTTAATGAGGCTCGGCGCCTGTGGCTCAAGCGGCTAAGGCGCCAGCCACATACACCTGAGCTGGCGGGTTCGAATCCAGCCTGGGCCCGCCAAACGACGACGGCTGCAACCAAAAAATAGACGGGCATTGTGGCGGGCACCTGTAGTCCCAGCTACTTGGGAGGCGGAGGCAGGAGACTCGCTTGAGCCCAGGAATTGGAAGTTGGTGTGAGCTGTGAGCCACAGCACTCTACCCAGGGCCACAGCTTAAGGCTCTGTCTCAAAAATAAATAAATAATTTGGCTCGGTCCCTGTGGCTCAAGCGGCTAAGGCACCAGCCACGTACACCTGAGCTGGCGGGTTCGAATCCAGCCCAGGCCTGCCAAACAATGACAGCTCCAACCAAAGAACGGCCGGGCGTTATGGTGGGCACCTGTAGTCCCAGCTACTTGGAAGGTGGAGGCAGGAGACTCGCTTGAGCCCAGGAATTGGAGGTTGCTGTGAGCTGTGATGCCACTGCACTCTATCCAGGGTGACAGCTTGAGGCTCTGTCTCAAAAAATAAATAAATAAATAATTTAATTAATGGTCTTAAAATTTTTTCAAGGCACACCTAAGATCTCACGGCACACCAGTACACAGCAGACTGGTTAAAAGTCACTGAGATAAACAAAGGTAATATACTCACACAGTGGGCTATTACTCAGCCATGGACAGGAATAAGGTACAAGAAGGGTAAAACCCAGAAACCCTGTGCTACATGAAACAAGCCAGACACAAGAAGACAAATATTGTACGATCCTACTTACAGGAGGTGCCCAGAACAGGCAAATTTATCCACACAGGAAGTGGAACAGAGAGTCCCAGGGGCTGGCAGAGAAGATATTGGGGAAACCCAACGTTCAACAAGCACAGAGCTTTAGTTTGGGATAATGAAAAAGTCCTGGAGATGGAGAGAGATGGTGGCGATGCAACAATGTGAACTTACTTCACGCCACTGAATCAGATATGTAAAAATGGGTAAAATAGGCCAAGATCTATGGGGCACGCTGTAATGCCAGCACTTTGGGAGGCCGAGGCAATGAATTGCTTTAGCTCAGGAGTTCAATATCAGCCTGAGCAAGAGTGAGACCCTGTCTCCAAAAGAAATAAAAAGCAGCTGGGTGAAGTGGCTTATGCCTGTAGTCCTAGCTATTTGGGAGGCTGAGGCGGGAGGATCTCTTCAGCCCAGGAGTGTGAGATTGCTGTGAGCTATGATTGCACCACTGCATTCTACCCCGGGGAACAGAGCAAGACTCTGTCTCAAAAACAGCAAGTTAGCAGGTCATGAGCCCAGCAAGTGAACCAGCACATCACGCACTCAGTATGGAGAAGAACAGGCCTCCGTATTCCTTTGCTGAAGGCCGTAGGTATTACCAAAGAATCTGGGTTACCTGCAGAAACATGCGGAAACGGCTAACGTACCTTCCAGAAGGAAGGTGATGAATCGTGGAAAGTAAGAGTCCCCCCACGTCCAGAGGTGGCAGAGGCACTTCCTCATCTTTCTCGAGGTCAGAGAATTCTTAGGCCAGTGGACAAGGTTTGTAAGGCCCACCCACTGCCTAGCAGCCACAGCACGTGGGTGGCACGAAGACAAAGCTCCGATGACTTCAGTCATCTTCAAGGGTGAAGAATCACTTCAGATGTTGTGACCAGCACAGGTCCAGATACAGGCTGCATTTTGGGGCCTGTGGTTGAAATTCTTGATAAATCTGTGAAAAGCAGTTTCAATTTAAGATGAGAATACAAAGGCAGAATGCATGAGACAAGGAATTAGTGGGAAAATGTGAAGTTAAGGTAGTGAGTTGATGCTTAACTTGTGAAAAATGTGTGAGGGGCCAGGTGCGGTGGTTCACGCCTGTAATCCTAGCACTCTGGGAGGCCAAAGAGGGTGGATTGGTTGAGCTCAGGAGTTGGAGACCAGCCTGAGCAAGAGCAAGACCCTGTGGTCTACTAAAAATAGACAAAAACTAGCCAGGCATTGCGATGGGCACCTATAGTCCCAGCTACTCAAGAGGCTGAGGCAAGAGGATCGCTTGAGTGCAAGAGTATAAGGTTGCCGTGAGCTATGATGCCACAGCACTCTACCCAGGGTGAACAAGTGAGTCTGTCTCAAAACAAAACAAAGAGGGTGAGTGGAGGGGGGCTATTCGGCGAGATCTCACCTAATGTGCACAATGCAAGGGCACATTTCAAAACAACTAAGAGTATATTATAAATGTCTTACCACAACAACTAAATAAGTGAGGCGATGGTTATGTTAATTAGTTTGATTTAAACATTCCACATTGTATAGCAAATCATCACATTGTACCCAATAAATCTATACAGTTATGATTTAATGAAAATTAAGTTAAAAAATGATGAGTATTGGCTCGGCACCTGTGGCTCAAGTGGCTAAGGTGCCAGCCACGTACACCTGAGTTGGTGGGTTCGAATCCAGCCCAGGCCCGCCAAACGGGTGCAACTAAAAAATGGTCAGGCGTTGTGGCGGGCGCCTGTGGTCCCAGCTACTTGGGAGGCGGAGGCAGGAGACTCGCTTGAGCCCAGGAATTGGAGGTTGCTGTGAGCTGTGATGCCACCGCACTCTATCCAGGGTGACAGCTTGAGGCTCTGTCTCAAAAAAAATAAAAAAAAAAAAAGGTTCCATTTATGGTTGGTTTGTGCATGTAGCCCGGGAACATTCAGGCTGAAACAGGGGAGGACATGGTGCAATTGGGCAAATAAGAAAAGGCACCAACTTTAGCACAGAATGGGCACGTTTTACTTGTCCAAGAGGCTCACTCAGAGTGGCATTTGGGAAGAGCTGGGCAGAGTGATACCAGGTCAGGGCAGAGTAGTGTGTGCTGTGAGCTAAGTCGAGGTCAGGCTTCCACGGGGACTCAGCACCTCCAAGCCCTCCTGCCCCTCTGGCCCCACTGCTTCTCACTGTGGCTCAGCTTCCCCCGCCCACGTGTACCTCCTGCCTCACGTCAGAGATAGACTTGCCCCAGGGCCCCTAACAGCAGGCAAGGTCAGCACCCACCATGTCTCTAGGTCCTCAGTGCCCTGAGACCCCACAGACCACCCAGTTTCTACTTCCAGAACAGGCCAAAGACAGAATCTGCAAGGATTGAGTGTCCTCCTGGTTCCCCGGACAATCAATGGACACCTCTTCTGTACTGGGGCTGGTGCGTTTACTCATTCACGGGTTCTGTGAACTCAGAGAGTTCTGGAGTCACAACAGGGCGGAGAAAGGGGAAAGTCCTGGTGCTCCTTCATTGTCACCCCTGCACCAAGCCCAGGCTCTGGATTAGCAGGAGGCTTAAGGGTTATTGGGCTCATTTCCTACAGGTGATAACTGACACTCCAGGGGGCCAAATCTGTGGTTCTGTTGGATACATGCCAGGGCCCCCCCAAGGACAGCCTCCTTTGTGTGTGTTGAAGTTGATACTGTGGAGAACATTGAAAACAACAAGGAGAGGCAGGCATAAAAGGGACCCACTGTTCAGATCCCACAGCCCACTTAAAAAGCAATGCAGAGACAACTCTGCCCTGGCCACAGCCGAAGAGCCCCTCCTCACTGAATATTTAAACGCAAATTCCAGACATCATACCTTTTCACCTATGGATACTCATGTCTGTCCTGGAAAGATACGGACCTACAAGTAAATAAAAGATCATCACACTCACACAAAAATCACTAGGCGTTCCTTAATACCAAAAGTAATCGAGGTCTCAACAAATCCCTCACAAATGGTATTCTGGAGGCTTTCTTTAGTTATTCCTGTACCTGCGTCTCTTCATGTCTCTGAGCTGAAGGGTTGCCTTTCAGGGACAAGGGGAATATACCCAGTGAGATCCCCACACCCACCACCAACCTGGCTGAGCTCCCTGTGGTCGTGGGAACCTTGATCAGGGGAGGAATTTGTCCCTACAGAGCAGTCTCTGGGATGCTGTCGTTACCCACCTCGCAAGGGAGAGGGGCTCAGTGAGAAGGAAAGAATAGTGGCTGGTGGCTCTATGAAGGGAATGGGGGCAAATGAAGGGGATCCAAGAAGCCCACCAATTGGCTGGAGGTAGAAACAGGGAGGAAGAAGTCCCTGTGCCATGCTCTCAGCAGGAATAGAGTTTGGCAATCCCTGTCTGTTCAAGGGAACGATTTTGAGAGTGTGTATTAGGTGAGGATTCCATGGCAGTGCTTGTCACCACCAAGTCCTGCAAAGGTCTGCAAAATTTAACTTAAAGGTGCATATCTCAGCCTTTCACATTGCAGAGTGGCCAAGCCAAGGCACTGACGAGTCCTGCCATAGGGAAACAATGTTACAGAACCTAACAAGTCCACAACCCTATCGGCTCTCCCAGCCAACGCAGGAAGCCCTACAGTGTTGTGCAAGCCATTAGTGTTCATGACACTAGTGCTGGGATGCAGGGGAGGCTGAGGCACACAGTGTGGTTGGTGTGTGCTCATACGGGCACGGTGTCAGGGTAAGGTTCAAGGTCAACACTAGCGTGGGGCTTTGATTACAACCCCAAAGAGTCTCCCCTTCCATAGTCAGGCCTCAGGATAGAGTTTGATGGTTGATTATGGCTGGAGCTAGCAATGCTCAGCAGGTGCGAGGGGAGGACTCAGCTATTCTGGGTTTCAGGGAGAAAGGACTCGGACACAGACACAGTATGGTCATGCAACGATTGTCCCAAGGAAGCTGCATCAGAAACGTATTCAGAGGAGGTCAGGTAGGCCTCAGGGGTCAGGGTCGGGTGGCTGTGTCTTGAGGGCTATAGGCAAGGTCACGCTTCCATGAGGACTTAGCTGTCCCAGACATCCCATCCCACTGGGCCCCTCTCCCCGGCTCAGCCCCCCATCATGTGCACCTGCAGGTGATATCAGATAAACTCATCCCAGAGTCCCTGACAGTGGGTGCCAGGGCCTTGGGAAGAGGAGTCCCCAGCCCTCCTCATCAGTCCGTGGTGCCCCATTGGTGCCTCCAGCTCATTAGGGCAGGGCCAGGCCAGGAGCAGAGCTGCAAGGCCAGGGTGCTTCATCCACAGCGGTGCAAACAGAAAGGATCTGGAGTTCAGCCACCAGTGCCCTAAATCGCAGACTTGGTTTACATTGAATTTTAGACATCCGAGAGTCCCCGCATCCCACAGAACCACCTCATAGATGGGAAAATGAGGGAGAGGAGAGATCCCAGTTCTGCCTCACACGGCGGGTGCAGCTGAATACAGCGCTGAGTCCACCCTACCCGTGAGGATGCCCCATGATTCAATACTCCTTTTTCTTTTGTTCCATGTTTTTATCATCTTCATCCTTACGGTCTCTGAACGCTAAACTAGGGAACCAGAAGAGCAGTAACAACCCCAATGATCCCATCACCTAGGCCACAAACGAACCAGTTTTCAGATAATGTTGACCCACCACCAAGAGACTAACCCCCCCTTCATATGACATTTTAACTGCAAAAGTCATTATGAATTTAAACGGAAAGAATCAATAATTTCTTGATATAAGAAATAGTTCTTCAGGGTCTCATCAAGTGTCTCATAAATGTTATTGTGTACCTTTTCACTTATTTTTTAGTATTGCTGTTCATTTGTGATTTTTAATTTCCTTCACATAAGGATTCACTAAATAATCGAAATTGGGATTAGTGACTATTCCGTGGGCCTGTTTCACTCTGCAGGAATCTCTTCCAAATCACTTTTTGATTTCCTTCCACAACAGGAGCCGATCGGCTGGTCCCGGGACCTTGCCACGGCTGGCTGGGATGCAGCCTGGGCCTCCCCGAGGAGGAATTTAGGGCTTCTCTTGGGTTCTGTGCAAAGTGATTCTTACACAGAAGGGATTGACTGAGTTCGGCGTGGCTTTGTGACAAAACTATGTCCTAGGACAGTTGGCTTTTGGGTCATTATTGCTTTCATGACATGAGCTGAGTTGGATGGTCATTTACTTTGCTCCTCCAATGAGCAGGAAGATCGATGTCTCCGTTCAGGTCCTTCTCGTGGGGGCTGGGGCTGGGATGGAGGGCCCTGCAGCTGCGCTTTATTCACCCAGAAGTGTGTTTCATGGTCTAGACAGCCCTCAGACTTTTTAAATAGGGGGCCAATTCACTGTCCCTCAGACCGTTGGAGGGCCGGACTAAAGTTTAAAAAAAAAAAACTATGAACAAATTCCTATGCACACTGCACATATCTTATTTTCAAGTAAAAAACAAAGCAGGAACAAGTACAATTCGCACCAATGCATGTGGTCCACGGGCCGTAGTTTGAGGACCCCCGGTCAAAGAAGAATGAGATTCCTCCCTTTATTCACCACTTTACCAACTCTTGCTCTGGTGCCCAGCCATCATCCAGAGGGTGTCAGGTGAACACAGAGCCGTGTGAACTCTAGCCCATAGGCGCATGACATGTGGGATACACTGTGATGTGACAGAACATGGACCTTTGCCCACTGGGAGCCTCTTTAGGTGGCTCCTGGAACGCCTCACAAGATCACAGGGGACCTTAATGGCTCCAGATTTCTCAGATGACAAAATGTTCCACCTCGTTGACCCGTTCCTGCCCCAGGCCTGGGACCAGCCAGTGACCCTGCTTCCCTGTGTAGGAAGTGGTGTTTGGAGACCACAGGCTGCTAGTAGGTCCCATTGGAAAGAGGCAGTGGCAGCCACCACACACCTGATGCACCAAGCATGAGACTAGATTGAGGGGACACAAGGGATGCTACCCAGGACACTCTGCAGGATGAGGCTGGCATTTCCCGTAGGGACCAGCCAGGCTCCTCTCACCGGGCACATGACAAGTAGAAAAGCTGCAGGGAAGGTGGGGCTGACACCAGTGAAGACAGGGCTGGGTGTTAGAGAAGTTCCCAGGAAGCTTTGCTCTGGGGAAACCTGCCCTTCCCTGGAAGGTGGAGGACCTCCTGGGGTTACCCTATAGTCTCCCCAGGGGACTATGGATGGATCAGCTCTGCCAGGAGGAGACCACTACCCCTTTCCATAAAAACTCACTCCTTACTGACACAAATGCCCTCCAGTGAACCCATTCCTGTTCCCGGCAGGTGGTCCATGGGAAAACCCAATTCAAAACATCGACTTCCTTAGGGAGCCTGGGATTCCAGGCATCCTGCTGTTGGTCACAGATTGCTGTCACCTATCCTTTCATCTGTAGGTTGAAGGTCAGGGCCCTGTGGTCTCCCTCTGAGCAGACACCACCTGGGAGAAGAACTTGGCTTCCTCCCCTACAGCTGCAGGTGGGGGAGGGGAAGTACCAGGGAGGGATTTTGGTATGAGCCTCTGTCACAGTGGGTTTTTTTCAGTGGAGGGACCAAGGTGACCGTTCTAGGTAAGTCTCTTCTTCCCCTCTCTCCCCTGCTCTTCCCAAGATTTGGGGTACTTTGCTGCTGCTTCTGCTGTTCTCTCTGTACCTTGTCTCAGCCTGTGGTCAAGCTTTCTCCCTGGACCCAGCTCGGGGGTAAAGACCCCTCTGCTCCCTGCTCAGACCCCTGCCTGCCTCCATCCTTCCCCTGTCTCTGGAGCCAGGGTGCTGGACAGGGCGGTCTGGTCAGTGTTGACTGTCTGTTTGTCAAGCCATGTTGGGTCCCTAGGACTTGTTCTGTTCTGTCCTCCATCCAGTCCCCCGTCAGACCACCTTTGTCTGTAGGATCACTTCAGCCTCATCTCAAGGGGAAAAGGAACAATGCATATGGAGGGCTTGACCACTTGGGAGACTTTAGAAGGACCCGGAACCCTCAGGACTGAGGCTGGTCACCTGGGCTGTGGGACTTTGCATCTAGGCTGGGAGAAAGAAAGAAGGTGGGGGGCATCCTGGAGCCTCAGGACCACCGTGTCAGAGCTCTGAGCCTGGGACTCAGGGAGTGCAGTCAGGAGTGAGGAGAAGTGCCTAGAAACAAAGTCGGCAGGCCAAGCGTCATTGAGAACCCTGGTGTTCCGGGATGGGGCTCCTGGACCTCTGCCAGCTGCAATCCTAGAGATACCAACCCCTGAGCTTGTAGACAGGCACCTGCCATTGCGTGGCGCCGTGGGTCAGCTCTGTAGGCAGAGGACTCTGACGTGGACTCCACAGCCTGAGGGAGCCCAGGACAGGGAGTCTCACTGTGCCTTTTCCACCTGAGAGGTTCCACAAGAGATGCACTTGGGGGAAAAACACGCCTCTTAGGTTAAAGTCCTACAGCCACTACAGCAGATGTGTCAGGACAGAAGAGTCCCCAGAGTGAATCCACCAGGAGACCCAGATAGCTCAAGACACAGAGAGCCGACTCCAGACAGACCTCAGAAGAGTGTCAGAAGGAGGCCTTGGCCTCGGCTGAGGGGCAGGTGCCCATGAGGGGCCCAAGGCCTGGAGGGTCTCAGGAGACAGACAACCCCAGACCTCATGAGAATGTCGGGAGCAGGCCGTGGCCTTGGCTGAGGGGCAGGTGCCCGTGAGGGGGCCCAAGGCCTGGAGGGTCACAGGACAGGTGATGGACAGGTCCAGCCTCGAGGGTTCCCAGGACTCACAGAGATCTATTTTAGAAATACCCTGATATACCCTCCCTGGAGATGGTGTGCACCATGGTTCCGCACCGACTCTGGGGGCCTAGACCCCTCCTTACTCCCTGAGTCAGGGGCTCCCACAATGGACTCTGAGCCTCTCGTATCCCGCCCCTCCCCCAAACACAGGTCAGCCCAAGGCCTCTCCCACCGTCAGTCTCTTCGCACCCTCCTCTGAGGAGCTCGGAGGCAACAAGGCCACACTGGTGTGTCTGATGAGCGACTTCTACCCGGGCTCCGTCTCTGTGGCCTGGAAGGCAGATGGCAGCCCCGTCACCCAGGGCGTGGAGACCACCAAGCCCTCGAAACAGAGCAACGGCAAGTACGCGGCCAGCAGCTACCTGAGCCTGACAGCCGACCAGTGGAGAAGTCGCAGCTCCTACAGCTGCCAGGTCACGCACGAGGGCAAGACCGAGGAGAAGACAGTGGCCCCTGCGGAATGTGCTTAGGGCCCCAGCCCACACTGCCACCATGGGGGCCTGGAGCTGCAGGATCCAGAGAAGGCATCTCTCCTCAAACCCAGGTCATCCCGTCCCTTCCCCTGCACCCTGTAAACCCTCAATAAATCCCCTCACTGCCAATCAAAACCTGTTCCATCTCATTATTTCTTATCTCATATTTAATTAGTCACTCTCCTTGGGTTCTCAGTGGGAATTGGAGGGAATTCTGGCACCCAGTAGAAAAAAGAGACCAAGGGAGAAGCTCAAGTTTTTTCTCCAGGAAAACAGGCCAGGACCAGAGGAGTCTGGTCATCAGGACATCAGGCCATCAGCACCTCTGCCTTCTCCCAGCCCCCTTCTTTCCTTCCACATGACGCCCAGGCCCCCACTCCATATTTCCTTCCTGGGTGGAGCTGTCTGTGGCTAGAGCCTCCAGATATGCCCACTCTCTCTGCCCTGGTGTCAGGATCCTCTGTTTATCCTGAGCCCTCTCTTTCCTCAGCCTGGAAATCCTGCTTTGGGTCCAGACTCCTGCCCACACTCGCCGCCTCTCACTCCTGAGAGCTGGGCTGTTCAGGACACTCCAGTACTGATGACTTCATGAGCTCTTAAATTTGGGACCCTACTTGGATTTTTCCCCCAAAGGCAGCTTCAGAGATATAAGAGGAATAGGAGGAAAAGCTCAAGGAAACTCACACAAAGATCTGCCAGGAAGCTCCAGACACTTGCCAAAGATAAGCTTTGAGCTCCCTGGAAACCAGGGTGAGGAGGGAAATAGAAGCTTTGTAATTGATATGGGTTTAAATAAAGCGTTTGTTGGAGAGAAGTTGGTGTCCTCTAGGCTGAAACTAGATGTCTTGTCACAGTTAAAAGTGAGGACGTGTTGGTAGCCATGGGAGCTGCTCTTTGCAGGTCCCCCTGATCCCCAGGCCCAGCTGCTTCAGGGGGAGGAGTTACTGCCACTTTTAGGTATCAGAACTTACCTTGATGGCTGTGACCTAAGACTCTCAAGAAGCCCCGGGGTCAAGGCCCAGAAGAACCTTTAAAAAAAAAAGTTGTGTGGAGCCCACCACAGTGGTGGTGCCTCCCTCAGGACCCTGAAATACTTTCATTCTGAGGACTCAGGGACTCAGCAGAGACCGCTCCTAATGGTCCCCACTGCCTCACAGAGTGCTCTGGTCCTAAGTACACATAGCCCCCAAACCCAGCCCACTGGTCAGATCCAAGCCATGGCCCCCCAAGAGGTCCAGGACCACCTAGGGATGGAATGCCTCTGATCAGAGTGAGGCATATCAGCAGAAGAGTCAGGAGTGGACCAGGAACTCTCAAGAGAGAATGAGGCCAGGAAGATGGGACCCTTCTTTTCTATCCATCCCATCTGCTGGTAACTGCCAGGACCCCCCTGGAATCCCTAAAGGGTCTTACTCTCTGACAGAAGAGATGGCTCTTCCAACAACTTTCGCCTCCATTGTGCTTCCCCAGCCCGGGGGAAGATTGGGAGTTGGAAGAGGAATATGATAATGAGGAAACTCTTAAGTTCCCTAGTGATTTTTCACGCATGTCCAGTGGAAAGAAACCCCCATCCCGGAGATAGCAAGCAGCACCGCTTTCCAACCAAGGAGGATGCTGGCGAGGGTGGACGTAGAGACCCTAGATCCCCTGGTTGAGATGGGTTGGGCTAAAAATGAAGTGAGCAGTTGAGCACAGAGGGATTGTGGGGAGCAGAGGACAGGCCAGTTTGGGCAGCTTGGACAGGCCAGCTCCTGGTGGCTGATTGAACTGCCGGTATCGGTGCGAGAGTCTTTAGAAATTTGTGGCCATCTCTTCTATGCCTGTAGGCAGCCGAAAAGCAGAGATCTGGACCTTTTTCGAGTCCGGGTGGGAGTCTGGGCTGGGCCCAGATGATGTTCCAATTTCTAAGCCAGGGATTTTGCTATGGGGCAGGGCTATTTCTTAGGCTACTTTTGTTATGGGGCAGCCCACTTTCTTAGGCTACTGGGTGCTTTGCTGCTCTTGGCTCTGGCTCTCTTTGGGGGCTGTCTATAGTTGGGCTGGTGGTTTCTGGTGGGGCTGGGTGACTGATTAGGCTGACAGGACAAGGCCATCTGGCTCTTCTTGGCTGGATTTTCCCACCTTGCAGCTTTGCTTGATCCTGTTGAGAGAGAGGCCTTGGCTACAGCTGGTTAGAATCATTCAGTGGAGCTGGATGGAGTTGCCTTGGGTCAAACAGAGGACTCATAGGCAGGGGAATACACCTGTAGCCACTGGGAGCTACTGCCAGCCTGAAGAGGAAGTGGCTCGACTCTTGATCATGACTGGGGTTCCTGAGGATGAACTAAACCCTGTCCGTGTGCTGGGAAGCTACAGCATCAGATAGTGAACTGAAGAAGGTTTGTAGACAGCGGGTAGTGATGGTTCATCCTGACAAAAATCACCATCCTGGGACCGAAGAGGACTTCAAAGTATTATGGGAAGCTTGGGACATTGTCAGCAGTGCTGAAAGGTGGAGGAATACAGAGAATGAGCTGAGCCAATCAGTGAATGAGGTTCTGTCCTAGCTACAAGGTGACCTTGAGGAGGCAATGACTGCTATGATGTGTAGCTGATGCCAAGGAAAGCATAGGAGGTTTGAAATGGACCGGGAACCTAAGTGGCCCTGATACAATGCTGAATGCAATGCATTCTGCAGAAGGAAACTTTGGGGAGAGTCAAGCATGTTGATCCCTCCAGATGGAGGGAAAGGTGTGTGACATCACAGGTACTCTCCTGTCCTCTAGAATTAGGGGCTTGTACTTCCAATCTCATACGTGCTCTAAACTGATGTTTTTGGCCAATTGTGTCTTGTGTTTGCGGAGCGGGCTGGATGCCAATGTGCAGGAATCTCCCCAGGTCACTTGTCACATCTCATTTGGTTCTCAGATCCCTGGCACCCGTGGGTGACAGAGACCCACCCTGGATTCTCTTCCTGCTGACCTTCAGGGTTTCTTGAGTTGCAGCTTTCAAGCACCCCCAGGCCAGATGTCCAACGGGAATTTCTTTGCAGGACCTCAGCCTGGCCCTGGGGCCACTGCAGCCTCTGAGCCTATCAGCACAGTACCCCAGGGAAAAGCCAGAGGGAAGGGGCGGAGGAGAGCGAGGAGGGTCTTCCGCCGACACCCTTTCTCTCCTCAAATCAACGTCAGGGAATGAAAAGGGCCGCAGACAGCATGGGATGGAGTTTTATTTATTTATTTTTAAATATTTTAAAAAGGGAAATTTTTTTTTTATTAAGTCATATATACATAGATTAATACATTAATACATTTATGCCTTTGTGGGATTCAATGTGTTGATTATTTGTACAAATTGGAGTGCTTACATCCTACTAATTAACATAGCCTTCACCTCATTTACTTGATCACAGTGTTAAGACATTTGGGTTCAATACTTGATAGATTTGACTTGTACCCTTGCAATATGCTCCATAGATGTGGTCCCACCATTAACCCTCCCTCTATCGAACCACCCCCCTCCCCTCCCATTCCCTCCCCTTTCCTCCTTCATCCTGGGCTATAATCTCTTATATGCAAGTGTGAGTGATTATAAATTGATATTATAGTAGTACGGAGTACATTGGATTTTTTTTCCATTCCTGAGATACTTTACTAAGAAGAATATTTTCCAGTTCCATCTATGTAAACATAAAAGAGATAGTCTCCATCTTTTTTAATGCTGCATAGTATTCCTCGGTGTGCATATACCATAATTTATTGATCTATTCATGGGTCAGTGGGCACCTGGGCTTCTTCCAAGACTTGAAAATTATGAATTGAGCTGCCGTGAACAATCTGGTGCATATATCCTTGTTGCCAAGTGATTTTTGGTCTTTTGTATATACACCTAGTAGAGGAATTGCAGGATCAAACGGCAGGTCTACATTTAGATCCCTGAGTGTTCTCTAAAAAGGGAAAATTTTAAGCTTAAAAAAAATAAGTGAGTGGCTCAGCTCCCGTAGCACAGTGGTTATGGCATCAGTCACATACACCAAGGGTGGAGGGTTCAAACCCAGCCAGGGTCAGCTAAACAACAATGACAACTGCAACAAAGAAATGGCTGGGCGTTGTGGAAGGTGCCTGTAGTCCCAGCTACTTGGGAGGCTGAGGCAAGAGAATCGCTTAAGCCCAGGAGTTTGATGTTGCTGTGAGCTGTGATGGCACAGGGCTCTACTAAGGGCAACATGGTGAGACTAGGTCCCAGAAAAAAAAAAAAAAAGTGATGACGTGTTTTACCAGATGCTTCAGCATTGATGAAAATTGGGCTCTGAAAAAGGTGAAGTCCCAGGAGGCTCAGGATGTGGCAATGGCCATGAGCCAGCTCATGGGAAGTGCTCACAGCTGCTCCTGCGTGGGAGTCCTTAGAGCAGGTCACCATCACTGGTTGGTGGGAAGTGGGGGAGCAGTGTTTATAGAGGAACAGAACAGTGCCCTGACTTACCCTGGGGGTCCCAGCCAGCCAACTTCTGCCCCTGGATCCAGAAGAGGTCCTTCATATAAATTCACAGCGCCTTGCACCCACCACAGACACAAAGCAACTCCCACCCCTGCCTGATGTCCGCTTGGATGTGCCCGGACTACTGGACTGTGCCCTACTCTTGCCCCAGCCTTGCACAAGTGTGCAGCACAGACAGTCACCTGCCGTCTTCCCCGGTAGGGGCTATTCACTAGCAGCACTTCTCTATTTGATCATGGGCCTCACCTGGAAAACCAGGCCCCGAGTGGAGATGGCTGTGATGCTCCTGAGTCTGAGGCTCCAGGTGCTCTCCGAGACGAAGGTATGGGGAAAGGGAGGGCAGCAAGACCCACCCCAGTCCTCTGCTGCTTTGCGAGGGACAAAGGGTGGGGGGTCACAGGCAGCCATGCTGTGGAACATCCTAGATGATTCTATCCCTCAGCTCCTATTTGAGCTCCCTAAGACTGACTGCCAATTTAGAGGCTTAAGATAGTGTGAAATTATTCTCTCCCGGGTCCGGAGGTCAGAAGTCCAAAATGAGTCCCAGGGGCTAAGATGGTGTCGGCAGGGTCACCCGCTTCTGGAGACTCTGGGGAGAATACAGTTCCATGCCTTTTCCAGCTGCTAGAGGACTCCCACATCCGTTGGCTCACAGCCCCTTCCTTTGTCTTGAAAGCCACCAATGTAGCATCTTCAAACCCTCCCCCTCTCTATCTCATCCCCACCCCCAAATCTCCTTCTCTTACTCTGACCCTCTGCCTCTCCTGTTTCCTTTTATAGACCCCACCTCAGACCCACCCATCCAAAGAATCCAGGCTAATCTCCCACCTGAGTCTTCCTAACAAAGTCCCGTGGCCACACAACACAGTACATTGACAGGTTCTGAGATGGGGACACAGCCGTCCTTGGGGGACCCTGATTCAGATGACCACAGCTGTTTCCAGCTCTCTGGGGATTCAGGAAAACTCTCCTTCCTGTTTCTCTGTGCCCTGTCCAGTCAGGTCTGGGCCACTTCTGGGACTCTTCCCAGCCCAGGCCCATTTCTCCCAGTCCCTGGTCTCTTGAGGCCCTTTCTCCTCTGGGTCCCAGAAAAGGGGCTATGATTTTAGCCACAGCTCCAAGGCATTTCCTTCCCTCAGGCCCCCTGCGGGGAAGCGCTCTCTCCACACCTTACCTCTCAGTCTGCCCTTGGAGCAAGATCTTGTTATGATCCTCAGCCCGGAGACCTTGGGTGACCTGCTCTGGGCTATAGCAAGGACATAAACCAGAACCTATCCCCTCCAGCTCTCAGCTCTGAACCCAGGTGCCCACCTAGCCAGGCCCTCCCACTTTGTCCAGCCTCCTCACAGGAGAGCTCAGAGCACACTGGACCCAGGACCTGTGGCCCAGCTCAAGGGGACAGTCTTACTTGGGCCAAAGACAGATGGAGGGAGACAGGGGCTTTGGGTTGGAGGGCCCAGTTTCCTCATGCCTCATGCCTCTTCCCCTTCCTCGGTGTCAAAACTTGGCATCAGCCAGGTGTGGTGGCGCACACCTGCAATCCCACTTTAGGAGAGTAGCTTGAGGACCGGAGTTTCAGGATACAACCAGCTATGATGGTGCCACTACACTCCAGCTTGGGCAACAGAATGAGACCCTGTCTCAAAAAAATACATAAACATAGTATATAATATATATGTCGTATATGATATATTGTATATGTTATATATTATATATTATATGGTACACATAATTATTATATATTATACATTACATATACATTTATTATATTTATATATGTTATGTATACATATATTATATATATTCTCAATATATATTAGGATTGGGGTACTCAGGGCAGAGGCCAGAACATCTCCAGTCCTGGTTCCAGGTCTAGGGCTCATGGTATCCCCCACCCCCTGGGAGGGTCAATCCCTGTAGGTTGTTCCCTGGCCCAATCCTCCCACCCGGGTCCCAGATGCTCTCTCGGGATCTAGGAATCATGAGAGCAGAACACACAGAGCCCCAAGTCAGGGCCCTGGGAAAGGGAACCGTGGTCCTCTTTGGTCCCAGTGTTGAGCATGGTAGGTGCTAGAGGGTGGCTGTTGAGTGGTGACATGTGAGGCTCCCAGGGGAGGCCAGGACAGCACACGTCCAGCCCTCAAGGACTCTAGGCTGGTTCCCCCTCCATCCCTCCTGAGCCCCTCTTAACCCACCCCACCCCTCTCTTTCTCACTACTCCCCTTATGGGGCTCCCATTTCCTCTTGGAGAGCATCTGCTTCCTCACAAGAAGTCTCTGAAGTCCAGGAGAAGGTGGAAGAGGCAGGAAGGTGGAGGGGACCTGACTTCTGGGACCATTAGACCCTAAGACAGACAGACACCCTTAGAGGGAGCAGGCGCCCCAACACACACAGGCTCTGGGCTATTGAGAACATCTGGCCCTCTCAGATCTCCCTCCCCAGCCTCCCTCAACCCTAGCCCCTCTACAAAACTTATGGTGTCCCATTTACCTGTGACCATTGTGATTGGAAACCATGCCACCCCCTTCCTCACAGACCCCTAAAAGCTGAGGTTGATGCTGGGGCTAGAACGATGTTTGGGTCCCTGGTGGTCCCAGCCATATCCAGCCTCCAGATCACCAGCCACCGATCAACTGTGGTTTCCCAAATGATGGTGTGTGCCCGACCTGAGGTCAGGACCCAGACCTGGTGCTGCTGGCCCACTGCAGCAACAAGGGTGGCCTCTGCCCTGATGCCCAGGCCAGCAGCCAGGGGTGCCCCAGAGACCCCTACCCATGTCTGTCAGAGAGTCTGGCTGACCATCTGTTGGTCTCAGCCTCTCAGTGTGAAGGTCAGCTTAGGACCACAGATGTGATCCTCCTGGGAAGAACTGACCCAGGACGGAATAAAAGGCCCGAGCTTGAAGCTAATCCACCCATGGCCTATCAAACTCTCCAGGATTTCATTCCCCTGATAAAAAAAAAAATAAATAAATAAATAAATAAATAAAATTAAAAAAAAAAAAACCGGGGGAACTGTGTGTGACCCTTAACCTCTAGGGACTGATGAGGAGCCCCCTAACTTTGCAGTGTGGGGCACTCCAGCAGGGTCCCTGACCTCCGACCTCCCTTAGTTAGTGGGCACCATGTGGCTTCCAAGGCACTGGGTCCCTCCAGGCTTCGGCTTTGGAATCTCCTCACTCACACCCCAACCCCAGCAGGGCATGTCGGAGCTCACCCATTTCCCCATTCCTTGCCCCACACCTAACAGACACCCCACTGTGACTCTTCAGTTCCAGCCCGGAAATTGGTTCCCTGTCCCTCTGGCCTGAAGCCACTCACTCGTTCTCCCAACCAAGAACCCATCTGGGATGCCACCTTCTCTCCTACCCTTCACAGGACGTCTCCTGGGGATCTTGTGCTCCACAGCCCCTCCTGCCTGCCTCAGGCCATGCCAGCTCTCCTCTGCACCTGCCACGGTCCTCCCTCCCTTGACCACTGGGTGGACTTGAGCAACCCACACCATTCTCCCATCACAAATCTCCTCATTCACCCACCCACCCACTCCAAAGACAAGCCCCTGAGACCTCTTTCCTATCGCACCCTGCCCCTATGTCCTGGTGCTGCCCTGCCAGGGCCCCCAGGAGCACCTCTTTTACTGTCTGTGTAACTAATACACTGCTGGAATGTAAAAGGGGTTCCTTGTTCATTTCTGGGACTGTCTCTCAGCCTTTCCATGACTCAACCCTGATGGCCATCCAGGGCTGCTGACCTGGCTTTTCTAGTGGCCCCCCTGCCGAGCACAAGCCCATAATCCCAAGTTCCTGCTGAAGGCAGGCCCTGGGAATACAGGGGTTGCACCCACCTTGCACCCCCAGAGGCTCAGCAGGGTGCCAGGCTGAGCACTGCTGAGCCCCGGATGGTTGCTGCTTTACTGTGGAATTGCTCCCAGCTCTGCTGCAGGTGTCACCTCACCTGCCACCCTATAACCACCTATCACCATGGTGACCATAGGCAGAATGCCGTTTCCAGGAGAACTCTGTGCTGATGTCTGACATCATTACCTGGTGTGATCACAGACCACCCTGGGAGGTGGCCATCAATATCTCCCCACATGCATTGCATATGAGGGACAGAAGTTCCTAGAGCAGAGGCAGCCTGCTGTGCTCCCACAGCTAATCAGGGCTGTGCAGAAGGAAGGCACCCAGCCCCCAACCCAAGGTCAACCCAAGGTCACCCACTTCCCTGATGCAGACTGAGGAGGTCAAGCCTTCCAGAGTCCCACAGGTGTTCAGGGCAGCACAGAGAGGGATCCAGGCCCCACGACCCAAGGTCACATTTCCCTCCTGAGGGGGCCATTCCTGTGTGGGTTAGGCAGGAGAAGGTGCTGCATACACAGGACCCCTGTGACTTGGGGGGTGGCTCGGCTGCTCAGCCTCTTTTGATTCAGTGAGTGTCAGAAGCAGGCAGACGGGGACATGAGGGGACCCTCTGAGTCCATGAAGCAGTCAGGGGCAGGCGCTTGTGTGCCCATTTTGCAGATGGGAGAACTGAGGTTCCACTTGGAGAGAAGGTGACTTCCCTGGGTCCTAAGCTCTTTCTTTGGCTCTTCCATTTTATTCATTCCACAAACCCTCATGAACACAACTCTGGGCTCTGTGCTGGTGCAAGGAGCCCAGAACCCCTGCTTTGGAGATCAGAGCTGGGGGCGACGTGCAGACACCACTGCCCTGACCCTGTGCTCAAGTCCCCAAGGTCAGTGCTGGACCCAGGAGCATCCGATGGAGTACAACATCTCCCTTCACTCAGGATGAGATTTAACCAACATAAGCATCTGCGAGACACTCCAGCTGCCGCCCCATGCAACTCACATCACAGTCATCATTGACCCTAGTGAGTCTGAAGCTCAGTGTAGCCACCTTACAGAGGGGACGCTGACCATAAAGGCCACACTGGGGCTGCCCAGGCTCCACCTGGCAGCCACTTAGCCAGGCCTGGGCCCCAGCCTGTCTGCATGTGCTGTCCTGCCCAGCTCAAACCAGAGCACTGGGACAGGGCAGGCCTGTGCTGGGCTGGGCCAGAGAGGAGTGTCAGAGTTTGTGGGGGAGGGATGCGTTCTGACTCTGGCTCTGCTACGCTGGGACCTGGGCTGTTGGTGGTGCTCTGAGTGGAGGGGGGAAGGGACCTGTGGTTTCCTCTGCAGGGAAGCCAGAGCCTAGAATAGCTGCAGCTGAGGCTGAAGGGCCCTGGGGGAGGGGCGGGATGGGAGCTCCTGCTGAGCTGAGCTGTGACTCTCCCTCCCAGCCCTGTGTGGCCTGCAAAGGCACCTGGAGAGTGTCCCCACCAGGTCTAGGTGGATGACACCCTTGTCCTCATTCCCCAGTGCTCACTGAGTACAGCAGCAGTGGGAAGGGTGGGTTTGTCCTCAACTTCTGCTCTCACAGACACTCAGCTGGAAACAAGCAAATCAGACCCAGATGCCCCAAAATAAAACAACCAGATCCGAGGAGAACCAGGTTTTCCTGCCCACTACCAAATGCCTAGTTTCAGGGGTATAGACAAATTAGTCCACTTAAACATCCACTGTTTTAATGGCCTAGCACAATGGTGATGAATTTTTCCTTCCTTCTTGACACATTAGCCTCTTCTCCGGGGTCTCTGTTGCCCCCGGAGCCATGTTCTGAGTCTTCTGCCTGTCTCCTCTCTAGGCCGGGGGGTCCCAAATGCGATCTGCGTCCCTTCTGCACCCGAACCCAGGAGTCTACCCCCAACATCAGTCTTCCACGGCCTAAAGGAGCCCCGTGTCGGAATCCACCCCGCTCCCTGTCGCTCCTGAGTGAGACATGTGTGGGGAGTAAGGTCCCTAGCTTCACATCCAACATGCGATGATCCCTGGGGTTTAGGAAACATCCCTAACCAGCATCAGTGGGGGCCGGGCAGGCTGTGCCTTTTCAAAAAACACTTTGTTGTGCAAAGTCCTGGAGAGGCCCCTGGGCCCAGATGTTTATAGGGACTGGAGCGTGAGGACTCCCTCTTTTTGGGGTGATCTGAGGGGACCGCTCTCCTCTGTGGTCACCTGGGGGAATTGCAGGTAGGCCACAGAGACACAGCCACATCACAGAGTGGTGGGGTCCAGGTCAGGGTCAGTCTTTGATTCAGATTTTCTGAAAAGTCACTTAGTCACTTGGGACCACATCAAAAGCAACTGTTTGGCCAGTAACTCCCCATGGTTAGCCTCCCCAGAACCAACCAGGCCAGGGAGTCTAAGGGCAGAAGGGGGGCTGTGTCCTGGGTTTCCCTGGACATTGCCAGCTTGGGCATCTTGTCCTAGAGGGTTTATTAACAGCTCCCCTTCAGCTCCCAGAAGGGGCCCAGTCTGGATGATAAATTTTGGTAGCCTAAGCTCAGAGTAACTGTTTGCTGAGTGACCAAATGATGCTCTTCATGTTGGGTTAGAAGGAGGTGGTGGGGAGAAGGAAGCAAAAGCCCTGTCACCAGGCCCTGTGGTCAGCCATACTGGACATTATGATGGGAGCTAGCAGCCACCAGGACCACACTTAGGCCACATCTAGGTGGTCACCATGGGATCCCTCATCTCACATGGGCCCTTGCCTAAGCCCCTGGAAATGAGTTCACTCCAGCCCAGCTCATCAGAGGCTGGAGGTGACCCTGACCCCATTTTCTGCACAGCTTGGGGCATGCAGGGACCAGCAAATGACAGGTCCCCTGGGAAGCCCTTGTTCCTGGAGAAACTGCAGGCCTCAGGGAGAATGTCTCAGTATAACAAGAGCAGGAGCCGGGGAGAGTCTGGGTCACTTCTATAGCCAGTGTCACAGAGCTGGGGCCCTCAGATGCCCCTGCGTCTACTCTGGGACAGAGTAACCCATGGCCCGGATGACCCATCAGGCCACCCGTCACGCCTCAGTTTCCACACAGTCCCCTCCTCAAGTAACCCTCTTCCTATTGCCACATCCACAGCCCTGACGAGGCCGCCCTCTCCTGCTTCTCATGTGTGGCCGATGTCCACTGAGTGTCCACTGTGCCAGCTGCTGCGCCAGGCACTGGAGCCCGGACCACCCAGGTGCTCA
>CAUYRH010039261.1:0-10286 GCA_963574655.1 Perodicticus potto
CATCTTTTTCCTCTAAGATCCTTCTACTGAGGACAACTCTCCACTCATGCCCTTCCCCCAGAATGCTTTCAGGTAAAGACACCCTCCCATAAATACCAACTGGGAAAGCATTCTCAACCTTCTTCTCTTCCCAAAGATGGACCACTAGAATCTTCTGGTAAGTTCCAATAAGCTTTAACCACAAAGAAGACACACCTCTAAGTACTTTTCCTCATCTCTCTGGTCCTTTCAACTGCTTCTCAAGATGTAAACTGTGAGACTCCACCCTCATCTCAAAGTCAGTATTAAGTCCAACTGTTATCCCTATATAAATGACAATGTGTAAACAAACTGTACCTTTGGAAACACGACCAAAATAAACTTATTAAGCCAGCCAAAACTACTTAAACCCAATCAAAAACTTAAATTTCTCAATGCTGAGTACTGACTGACCATTAACCATACATTGAAGATATTTAAAGGCAAATTAAAGAATTAGGGACATAAATCTTTCGCAACTACCTACAGTGTAAATAATGTAACATTCTTAACATTCACATGCTTTGTGAAATGTGCTAGATTCTTTAATAAAGTAACAGTCAGCCCACTGTTTTTATTTCCTTGGTTTAGTATTAGAAAATTAGTCAGGTTTCATTATGTCATTTGTTTACCCTTAATTAGGAATGTAACTTACATTTAAACAGGAAACAGGGTCCACTTAAGAATGGGCTATTAGCGCTTTCCCAATACTCTCACACTCTGGTCATTAGCTGACAACTTTAGGTAACCGGAAACTTGGATAAATAAGAGATGCAGAACTTTGGAAACTATTCAAAAACTACTCTAATAAAGAGACTAATTGCAGTTCTGTGAATTTTTAAAGCCCTCTTTTCACTTGAAAAACATCAATTTACTCTATGGGTCACTTTGTATCATCAACACCCTCATTTAACAAAAGGAGAAACAAGTACTGAAGGTACACATTCCACAGTGGACACATTCAAATCAAACTCATGCATTCATATGTTTTTGAGCAACCTACGCTTGTGCAAAAAGCTGTCCCTCCAAGAGTTAAGTGAGATACATGGAGATGAAGCATGTATATCTTTCTGCAGACGCCTGGCAACCAACCAGTCATTACTCGACATTGCCTATCCCTGTCCTTAATTTTCCAACTTCAGGCAAACAAGATGGCTTAAAAATTATATATTATGACTATGTGCATGTAAATTATTAGTTTGCTATCCTATATATAAAGCTGGCATTAATTGTACTAAGTAATGGTCTTGACCTAGACACAGGTGAGTTTGTGACAGATGACCCACAAAGGATAGAAAACTTAAGGAGTAAAGTGTTAAACGTGAGTTTATCTCTGTTTATATAACCTCCACAAGGTATAGGATGAATTACAATTGGCAGTCAGCTGATCCTAGAGAACTTGCTCCAAACGAACCTTCTGCCCTCACACACGTGGACAAGTGGTTATTTATTTGCAAGGCTGCAGCAACCACTGACACGGGATCAGTCCAATACCGATACCGACGCTGAAACCGGTCTCAAGCTGGGAAACACGTCTTTCCAGTCACTACACACACGAAAATACCCGACACACGTCAACTCCAAAGCTACAGCATCCCGGCCACACGCCGTCTTGACAGCACTCGCGTCCCCGCCACGCGGCGTTTATTCTGACAGCGCAGGTGCACAGCGCAGAGCGCGCGCTTCCGAGCACACGCGACGCTCAGGCAGCCGCGGGCCCCGCACGACCGAGGACACCGCACGCCGCCCCCTCCCGCGCCGAGGCCGCCGGGCCGCAGGTCCAGTGCGCAGGCAGGACGCGCAGCGGCGCCCGCCACCCCCGCGCCCCTCCCGCGGGGCCCGGAATCGGGGCGGGGGTCCCGCGGGGGGCGCGGCGGGGACGCGGGGGGTGGGGGAAGGGAGCCGGGCTCCACTCACGCGCCCGGGGGCGGCACCGGGGCTGTCGCCGCGTCTCTCCGGTTCAAAAAGGGAAACGGGGAAGCGGGAGGAGAAAGCCAAAAAAAAAGACCTGGCTCCTCGTTTCGTCCGGAAACCGACGGGCCGGCAGGAAGTGACGAAGGCGCAGGGCGCCCGCTGCGCTCGGTCGCGGTTCCCGCGCGCCCGGGCCCGACGTGGGAGGAAAGCGCCCGGGAACCGAGCAGCGCCGGCCGCGGGCCGCCCTCGGAGCCGGCGGAGGGAGTGGCCCCGCCCCCGCCCCGCCCCCGCGCCTCCCGCCCGCCCGGCGGCCGCGTCCCCGGCCCCGCCCTCCCTCCGGCACCGCCCCCTGGCCCCGGCACCGCCCCCGCGAACCCGGCCCCGCCCTCCCGCCCGCCCGGCGGCCGCGTCCCCGGCCCCGCCCTCCCGCCGGCCCCGCCCTGCCGGGCCCTCCGCTCCGCGGGCGCTCGGGGGCCTGCGCGTCCGGGACACGCGCGCCGAGGAGCCGCGGGGCGGCGGGACTGTGCGGAGGCGACTCCCGCGCGGCGGCGGCGGCGGCGCTGGGGGCTCCGGGCCGCTTCCCGGACAGCAGGACGCGGTGTCGCCGCCCGACTCGGGTTCCTTCTGGGAGGAGCCGGCCTCGCCCGAGTGGGGTCGCGGTTGAAGAGCTCGGGGTTCGGGGTCCCAGGTGTGTGACAGCCCTGCGCCTCCGCTCCGGGGCGCGGGTGACTCCGGGCAGGTCGTGGAATCAGCGGGCGCGGACCCGGCTGGGACCTGATCCCGACCCTTGAGGGTTTCTTTGGCGGGGCTGAGACAAAGAAATCCTGTTTATGTCTGCAGTGGGTTTTGTAGTGAGGAACTGTAGGGACTGTTTGAAATCTGAATTTATATCAGAATGACGAGGTTCTAATTCGGATCAGAAATGATAACACTGAAGGCTTGAGGCCAAGCAGTACCAAGTTTCAGACCCCCCTAAACATGGGATCCAGAGCCCGATCAGAGCCCCAGTGCTACAACTTGGGTGCGGAGTGTGACACCTAGCAACTTAAAAGCTAATCAAAACCACCCCCTTTCTGTCGTATTTTGGCAACTTTATCTCTGAATACTCGTATTTCCTTGAGACTTGACTCAGCTTATTCTAGCATCTCCTTACTGAAGTAGTTCAAGCATTACATTCCAGCAAAAATGTGAAAAAAGGTCCGTTTTCTCAGGGTCCAGAGTGCCCCTTTAAGCACCTAACTAGTTCTATTGGTAATCTTTCTGAATCATTAACTTGGTAGGAACGAAGGAACCGCTGAAATACCCCCGGGCATTTTGCTTTAGAGTCCAGAGGAAGGCTGGGTGGTGCGCAGTCACCTCGCACCCGGCGTATGTGTGTACACTTGGTTAGCCTGTGGCATGCCAGCGAGGAGGGGACAGGGTCATAGTTCAGGCCACTCCCGGGCCAAGGCTCCGTATATGACTCTAGACTAGGCCATTTCTATTCCTGGCAGTCTCACAGAGTCATGCCGTTGATTGTGATAGGGGACCGGGCAGGAAAGGCCTCCGCTGGGTGCACATCCTTCACAACTGCGCTACTCAAAATAACTCCAGTGCATGTCCCTGGAGCCCTGGGATAGTGGTGTCATTGCCTGTCAGCCGTGTTGTATAATACTATGTTGTATAATTCATGTTAAAATGTTACCATTAAGGGGCGGTGCCTGTGGCTCAAAGGAGTAGGGTGCGAACCCCATATGCAGGAGGCAGCGGGTTCAGACCTGGCCCCAGCCACTTAGAAATCCTATTCTAAACACGTTTAATTAAAGATTGGAGGAGGAAGTCAAGCTCTGGGTAGGCCTAACCCACCTATTGAGTGGCACAAATGTAGAATTTTGTGAAAAATTGAAGAAATTACTTGGTTCAGATCCACTTAGTAGTGGTTCTCAACCTTCCTAATGCTGCAAGGCCTTTAATACAGTTCCTGTGGGTTGTGATCCTCAGGTTGAGAACCGCTGACTTAGTCACTGGAAAACCTTTCAGGAACACTTGTAATTTGTTAGGTAAATGGCACCTGTGAGATGTCCCAGCCGCTGCTGTATGTTGATCTCTTGTTCTTCCCCAAGGTGTTAATAACTCCCAGTCCTGAAAGCTGCCACCTTTGCTGCATAAATGTCCTGAGCCTTCTGCAGCATCTCAAATCAAAAACATAAAGTCATCTCTTTCTTTTTTGCCAAACATGGTGGTTGTTGCTATTTTACATTTTGGTACTAACAATTTGAGATTCCATAAATCATAAAGCCAATTATAGTGTGTGGTGGTGTTCCAAAATTTTTCATCTGTAACGTAGGCTGATTACTTGCTATAAATTGTAATACTGCATGCAGGAAAACTCAAGTTTTAAGAAATAAGAATTGAAACTGAACATGCCAAATACCCCTGTGCCTCCCACTCTCAAAAAGTCAAAAGCAAAATGAATCAATAAGGCCTACATAGCCAATCTTTAATAACCAAGCTTTGATAGCTAGGAATTGGGTATAGTCTACATATTTCCATCTTATATGTATAAGTTTTTATAATTTAAGGTCTATTTTTATTGTTCCCCTGGCTCATTTTCACAAGATCTTTATATTCATCAGACACCAATAGCTGTTATAGAGAAATTACCCCTGCCCTCTGGGCAGAGACTAAGCTAAATGGCTACTTGTGATATTCACATTATTCGGAATGAGTACAGTTATGTCCCCAAACATCTGACAAAGACCACTTGTCAGAAAAGGCTAAACTCCATGCGACTTAGGAGCAGACCTGTCCTGAATTTTCATCCATTTTATACAGAGGCAAGTAGGAGGAAAAAAACAGACTCTGTCCTGATTCTTCTTAACTTACTGAGCCAAATCTGCACTAAAGAATATTTTTGGAGGCTTACAGTCTGGACTGCAAGGTATTTTAGTGGAAGAATTCTGCAATGCCTTTATTATTTTAGGCAGCTTAGAAAAAATTGCAAAACAACTTTTTAGACATTCCAGATACTCTTTTTCTTGGTATTAGAAAGTGTCTTGTTCTTAGAAATAACAATGCATTTGTTTTGTTTTTCTCCTTCTTATAGAGATTCTAACACTCCGAATTTCTTTCACTTATTAAGTTCTTTTCCTTTGACTTACCCTCTAAAACAAGGGAGGAACTTTGTCTTTAAGGCAAAATTTAATTAACTTCTCAAACACAAGTAAGAAATCAGTACTCTTGTGCTTGCTATCTGATACACTTGCTGTTATCACTTTCTGTGGGAATGTCCCAAGTATGCGTTTCCTTGAGTAGAAGCCACAGCTGTGTAAATAGCAAAAAGTAGCTGTTCATCCCATAGCATCTCTTAACTAAATTTGGCATCTGGGCCAAAACTAGATAAAGCTCAGGATGTTTCCCATTCCCTTAGGGGTCTGGTGGCCTGTGGGGAGCTTTGCAGTGGCCGTCACACCTGGGCCAGGCCGGGCTGTTGTGGCAGGTGCCCTGGTCTTCTAGTCCTCAGCCAGGCCTTTCAGTCTGTGGTTTATTCTTCACTTCCATGTGGGTGATAGTTACAATTTGGAAACAGTAATAACATTCCTACCCCTATCCTATTAGTGATAATGTTATTTATTCCAAGATTTAACGATTAGGTAGGAGTTTTCATACTTCAGTGTTAAAGTAAGGGGAAGGGAGCTATGTGCTCTGATTATCTAGACCAGGGGTCGGTAAACATGTCCTTAAAAGGCCAGATGGTAACTATTTTAGGTTTTGTGGGCTGTGAAGCATGATCAGGATATTACATAGGTACAGTCCTGACTGGCATCTGGAAGGTTGGTGCCAGGACCCTTGGGAAGACACAATCCATACACATTCCAGTCCCTGATGTAAAATGCCATAGCATTTGCTTATGACCTACACACATCTTCTGTATGCTCAAAATGATCTCTAGAGAACTTATAATGCCTAATATAGTTTAAATGCAATGTAAATAGTTGTTATAAGGCATTTTTTAATTTATAGTTTTAATTGTCATTTTGGATTTTTTATTATTTTTCTCCAAATATTTTCCATCTGTGGTTTATTGAACCTATAGATACAGAACCCATGATATAGAGGGCTTTCTGTACCTATGGCCTTTTAAGGCGTATGCGTAGAAATACAAATCTCCTTGGCTCACAGGCCATGCACAAACAGGCGGAGGACTGGATTTGGCCAGTAGGCCACCTGTGCCAGCCTTTCTCCAGACAGACACACCGTCATTAACGGAAAGAACCCTGCTTTCTCTTCTCTCTTACAGCCCCATGGCCGGAGGGTACGGAATGATGGGAGATGACGGCTCTATTGATTACACTGTTCACGAAGCCTGGAACGAAGCCACCAATGTTTACTTGATCGTTATCCTCGTTAGCTTTGGGCTCTTCATGTATGCCAAGAGGTACATTTTTTAGTTTCTCAGGGTAATTAAGAAACTGTGTGATTTGGTTACCTGGGCATTTTGGCGGGCGCCTGTAGTCCCAGTTACTCGGGAGGCTGAGGCAAGAGAATCGCCTAAGCCCAAGAGCTGGAGGTTGCTGTGAGTTGTGATGTCACAGCACTCTACCGAGGGTGACAAAATGAGACTCTGTCTCAAAAAAAAAAGAAAAAAGAAAAAGAAACGGTATGATTTGGGCGGAACTTGGTGGCTCATGCCTGTAATCCTGGCACTCCGGGAAGCCAAGGTGGGGGACTTCCTTGCGGTTGAGAGTTTGAGAACAACCTGAGCAAGAGCGAGACCACCTGTCTACTGTAAGTAGATAAATTGGCCACAGGCACCTGTACTGCAAGCTACTGTGGAAGCTGAGACAGGAGGATCTCTTGAGCCCAAGAGTTTGCGGTTGCTGTGAGCTGTGATGATGCCACAACACTCTAGCCTGCGTAGTTATAAGCTTTGTACTTTTTAAAAGAAAATTCTGTATTGAACACATAAAAATAATTTCATCAGACTATCTGTTCCTGCTCCTCTGGTCTGTCCTTAAGCCCTGGTGACCAAGATTGGGCTCTGAAAACACCATTGCTATAAGTAACGGCATAAGTACATCTCTCAGCAGCCAGGCCGGCTGCTTTAATCTCCCGATTCATAATTTCTGATACGTGGATAGCCCAACTTTATCAGCCAGCCTAGGTTCACCTTCACCCTTCAGTGAGCCCAGTTTTCTGGCCCACGTCCTTGAAATGCACAGACACTAACTCCTGTACATTCAGCACATCTCTGCTCAGCCGCTGAGGTTTCCTTGTCTCGGGCGTGTGTCTGTATTGTCGCACCCGCTGACCAGTGCTGGCCTCACCAGGGCACTTGTCTGTCCACCCCGCCAAGTGTCCTCTGTCTTTCACCTTTGAGTCCTGGGCGTGTCACAGAGTGTAAATCCTTGATAAATATTTCCTGCCTTAATTCCAGACATTGTAGCTGAATTTAACTGTTCTGCCACACTCCATGGGTCCCTTCTCCAAAGTGCAGTCAGAAAACAAAGAAAGAGGTGAGGAGTGCTTTGAAAAGCAAAAGCATTATTAGTTAGACTGAGGTGTTTATCACAGCCACAGGCTTCAGGACGCCTTCTACAAGTTAAAAATAAAAGGCATTAAATACTTCAAAGTATCAATAGTTAGTAATCCAGAAATAACTTAGGTTTGGCCTAGGGAATGGCTCTGAGCCCACCCTCCTGGCTAAGCTCTCCTGAGGCAGCTGGACCATGAGCCGCCTGAACTCTAGGGGCGGGGAGAGAATACACCCCCCCAACTCTGATCCTGATCCACTTGCAGGTAAAAATACCTTTCCTCTAAAAATACCCGCCACTTCCTCCCCAGCTTTCTTTTAAAAGCACAGGCACACTGTCCTAATTAAAAAGATGCCCCCACTTTACAAAGGCCTACTGTATTTAAGAAATATATTTATTCATTGTTTTCCACTGTTGAAGTCTGTTCAAATCCAATTTATTTTCTAACTCAGTAATTTAGGTATATCTAGATGGTGGGAGAGGGAGGAAAAATCAGATGTTTTCATGTTTGTGCATTCTTTTATACAATATGTGGCTTTGGCGATTGGGGGAAATCACACCGGCAGTAATGTCCCTGAGTTGTATTAGGTGGAAGTGTTTGGCTACTTTCTCTCATACAGTCCCGTGGCTGCGTGTACAGCTTCATACTTGTTAGTGAAAGAAAGAATACTTGTGCCGAGGAAGCATCTCACAGAGACAAAACGGAAAAGAAGATGAGCTTCTTGTCGTTCAGGTCCCTGTAACATAGCTTCTGATGGCCAGGATCCTGAGACTATTGCAGTTCTGTAGCCATTCATGGAAACCTCTGTTCTGCATTCATTTTGTATTTTAGGAACAAAAGGAAAATTATGAGGATATTCAGCGTGCCACCTACAGAAGAAACTTTGTCAGAGCCCAACTTTTATGACACAATAAGCAAAATTCGTTTAAGACAACAACTGGAAATGTATTCCATTTGTAAGTGTATTCTGTGCTGAACTGTATATGGGGCATGGTTAACAGAGATTTCCTGGAATTGAGTTCAATTAGCAAAAGGTTATGAAAACTTAGTACCTTTTACAAATGCTTAGCACCCATTGAGGTGCTTATGCTTTTGTTCCTTTTACTTTTTGTATCATCTGCATGTCTTGCCGGTTCAAAATAGGAAAATATTTAATTTAACATAGCAGCATTATTCACAAGAGCCGAAAGTGGAATAACCCAAATGTCCTCGACAAATGAATGGATAAACAAAACGTGGTACCTACAACAGAACGTGACTCAGCCTTTCAGAAGAAGAGCGCTCGGACACACACTGCAGCGTGGGGAGCCCTGCAGGCCCTGTGCTGAGTGAGATGAGCCTGTCGCCACAGGGCACAGTGCGGCACTTCACTCCCATGAGCAAGTCAGAGACGGAAGCAGAATGGAGGTCCCGGGGGTTGAGGGCAGAGGGGAGTAGGGAATTACTGTTCATGGGTCCAGAGTTCAGTTTGAGATGACAAGACTCTGTGGATGGTGGTGATGGTTACGCCCCGTGTGGCTGTGTGTAAGGCCCCTGAATGACATACTGAGAAATGGTCACAGTGGTAAATTTCATGTTGTGTATATTTGGCCACAATAAAAAATCCTTTGAAAAATTTACTGTTTTTAAAAAAACGATAGAGAGGCAAAAATTCTATATGGAAAATTATGAGAATTTTTTATTTATGCCTACTCGGAAGTTATCCTCTGTCAGTAACATTCTGAATAATATAGCAGATACAATTATAAACCCGCTGTACAGTATTTTTCTTTCTTGATATTTTGATGGGAATGACACAAAATTAGTCGGAATCCGTGTTTGCAATGTGTGTTAGTTTTCTCTTGCTGCTGTAACAGACCCACAAGCCTGGTGGCTTCCAGGGACGGGAACGTGCTGTCTTGTCCTTCTGTGGGTCAGAAGTTCTGCAGCAGTCTCACCGGCTGACGTCAGGGTGTCAGCGGGTTCCCCTTTCTGGAGCCTCTGGGGAAGTCTGTGTCCTTGGCCTTCCCAGCTTCTGAAGGCCGCCCGTCTTCCTGGGCTCGTGGCCCCTTCCTCAGCTTCAGAGCAGCAGCAGCGGCTCTTTCTGACTCTTCTTCCTCGTTCACTTCTCCCCCTCTCTGGATTTAGCCAGGAAATGTTCCTTAAAGAGATTTTAAGGGACCTGGTGATTAGGTTGGGGCCAAATAGTCTAGGGGAATGTCCCCGTCTCAAGACCTTAATCACATCATCAGAGTCCCTTTTGCCCCTTGATGTGACGTATTCACAGATCCCGGGGATTAGGCTGTGGCCTTGTTTGGCCGTTACACTTCTAGACCGTGAGTACATGAGTGGATCTGCGCTGTCAGGGAGTCTCAGCATTCCTGGAGGTCATGACGCATCTTGTCCCAACAGAGTCTGGCATTTGAAGAGGAAATAGCAAATGAAATTCTTTTTCTTAAAGAAGACCCCCAAAATTCTTTAGTCGCTGAAGTCTGGATCTACCCAGAGTAGCCTAAGCAAATAGTATCTCTCTCTCGGCTACTAAAGACTTAAAAGAAGAGGTTGAGTAAGTTTTAAAGTAGTAAATGATACTCGCTGTGTTCTCTCTAGTTTCAGATTAAGACAATTTTTCTTCAACAAACATTTCTTAATAGTAAAAAGGACAAAATTGCATATCTGATTTTTCTTATGGTTTATATTGTCGACATTATGTTCAACAGTAAGTCTCATAGGCTTGTAAGTTAAAAAATAGAATCCGTGTAGTGGGGACAAAAGCACTATGAAGGTAGAAATGGGGGTAATAAGGAATGAAATTACAGCACATTAACTTTAATTGCTTAATGTTTACCTTGTATTTTAAA
>CAUYRH010039265.1:0-36967 GCA_963574655.1 Perodicticus potto
GAAAAACTCAATACCCCAAGTTCTACCAGGCTTATCAATATTCACATTTAATGTGAATGTCTTAAATTGTCCTCTAAAGAGGCACAGGTTGGCTGACTGGATACAAAAACTCAGGCCAGATATCTGCTACATACAAGAATCTCATCTTACCTTAAAAGATAAATATAGACTCAGGGTGAAGGGATGGTCATCTATAATTCAGGCAAACGGAAATCAGAAAAAAAGCAGGTGTTGCACTTTTATTCACAGATACAATAGGCTTTAGACCAACACAAGTAAGGAAAGATAAGGATGGTGACTTCATATTTGTTAAGGGTAACAGTCAACATGATGAGATTTCAATTAACATTTATGCACCCAACCAGAATGTGCCTCAATTTATAAGAGAGACTCTAACAGACATGAGCAACTTGATTTCCTTCAGAACCATAATAGTCAGAGATTTTAACACCCCTTTGGCAGCATGGAATAGATCTTCCAACAAGAAACTTAGCAAAGGAATTATAGACTTAAACTTAACCATTCAACAGTTGGATTTAATGAACATCTATAGAACATTTCATCCTAACAAAACTGAATATACTTTCTTCTCATCAGCCCATGGAACATCCCCCCAAATTGGTCACATTTTAGCTCACAAGTCTAAACTCAGCAAATTTAAAAGAATAGAAATCATTCCTTGTATTTTCTCAGACCATCATGGAATAAAAGTTGAAATCAGTAACAACAGGAATCTGCATACTCATACTAAATCATGGAAACTAAATTACTTCATGCTGAATGATAGATGGGTCATAGTCGAGATTAAGAAGGAAATTACCAAATTTTTGGAACAAAATGTTAATGAAGATACGAATTACCACAACTTCTGGGATACCGCAAAGGCAGTCCTAAGAGAGAAATTCATAGCATTGCAAGCCTTCCTCAAAAGAATGGAAAGACAAGATATCAACAACTTAAAGGGAAATCTCAAGCAACTGGAAAAGGAAGAACATTCCACCCCTAACCCAGCAGAAGAAAAGAAATGACTAAAATTAGAGCAAAATTAAATGAAATTGAAAACAAAAGGATCAAACATAGCAATAAATCAAAAAATTCATTTTTTGAAAAGGTCAATAAAATAGATAAACCTTTGGCCAACCTAACCAGAAATAAAAGAGTAAAATCCCTAATTTTATCAATCAGAAATGATAAAGACCAAATAATGACAGACTCCTCAGAAATTCAAATAATCTTTTTTCCCCCCAAGTGGTTTGACAGGATTTATTTACAGAAAAGAATACAGAAAACACTAAAGCTCCTGGTAGAGAGAGAGAACTCAAGTGGGGAGAGAAAAGCTCTCTCCATTTCTCTCCTGGTCTTTCCCTGTCTCCCCCTTTAGGCTTTTAGTCTCGGGGTATATATAGGTGTATGGGTTCCTTGGCCAGGAAACAAATGAATACAGTCCCTTCCACCGGGGGCAAGGTGAATGAATGTATCAATGAACAAACACAGTCCCTTCTGCTGGGGCAAGAAATTCAAATAATCTTTAATGAATATTACAAAAAAAAGTCTATTCTCAGGGTGGCGCCTGTGGCTCAGTGAGTAGGGCGCCGGCCCCATATACCGAGGGTGGCGGGTTCAAACCCATCCGCAGCTGAACTGCATCAAAAATTAGCCAGGCGCTGTGGTGGGCGCCTGTGGTCCCAGCTACCTGGGAGGCTGAGGCAAGAGAATCGCTCAAGCCTAAGAGGTGGAGGTTGCTGTGAGGTGTGACTCCACAGCGTTCTACGGAGGGCGATAGAGTGAGACTCTGTCTCTACAAAAAAGAAAAAAAAGAAGTATGAAAATCTGAAGGAAATAGACCAATACTTGGAAACATGCCACCTTCCTAGACTTAGCCAGAAAGAAATGGAAATTTTGAACAAGCCTATATCAAGTTCTGAAATAGCATCAACTAAAAGAAATCTCCCCAAAAAGAAAAGCCCAGGACCAGATGCATTCACATCAGAATTCTACCAAGCCTTTAAAGAGGAGCTAGTACCTAAATTACTTAACCTTTTCCAAAACATAGAAAAAGAAGGAATATTTCCCAACACATTCGATGAAGCAAATATCACCCTGATCCTCAAACCAGGAAAAGACCCAACAAGAAAAGAAAATTATAGGCCAATACCACTAATGAATATTGATGCAAAAATATTCAATAAGATCCTAGCAAACAGAATCCAGCAACACCTCAAACCAATTATACATTATGACCAGGTGTGTTTCCTCCGAAGGTCCCAAGGATGGTTCAATATATGTAAATCTATAAACATAATTCATCACATAAACAAATTAAAAACAAAGACAATATGACTCCCTCAACTGATGCAGAAAGCTTTTAATAATATCCAGCATCCTTTCTTGATCAGAATGCTTAAGAAAATAGGTATCAAAAGAACATTTCTTAAACTGATAAAGGCCATCTACAGCAATCCCATAGGCAATATTGTATTCAATGGAGTAAAATTGAAATCATTTCCACTCAGATCAGGAACCAGGCAAGGTTCCCCATTGTCTCCATTGCTTTTTAAGATTGTAATGTAAGTCTTAGCTACCCCAATCAGGCAAGAGAAGGCAACCAAGGGTATCCAAATAGGATCAGAAGAGATCAAACTGTCACTCTTTGCAGATGATATGATTTTATATCTGGAAAACCCCAAGGACTCAACTACAAAACTCCTAGAAGTGATCAAGGAATACAGCAGCATCTCAGGATACAAAATCAATACACACAAATCTGTAGCCTTTTTGTATACCAACAATAGTCAAGGTGAAAAAACAGTCAAAGACTATTCTGTTCACAATAGTGCCAAATAAGATGAAATATCTGCAAGTGTACATAAGAAAGGATGTGAACTATCTCTCTAAAGAGAACTATGAAACTCTGAGAAAAGAAATAGTTGAAGATTTTAACAAATGGAAAAACACACCATGCTCATGGCTGGGAAGAATCAACATTGTTAAAATGTCTATAGTACCCAAAGCTATCAACAAATTTAATGCAATCCCTATTAAAGCACCTCTGTCATACTTTAAAAATCTGGAAAAATTAGTACTTTGTTTTATATGGAAACAGAAAAAAAAACCTCGAATAGCCAAGACATTACTCAGAAATAAAAACAAATCAGGAGGAATCACACTACCAGACTTCAGACTATACTATAAATCTATAGTGATCAAAACAGCATGGTACTGGCACAAAAATAGAGAGGTAGATGTATGGAACGGAATTGAAAACCAAGACATGAACCCAGACACTTATCATCATTTGATCTTTAATAAGTGTATCAAAGATATAAATTGGGGGAAAGATTCTCTATTTAACAAATGTTGCTGGGTGAATTGGCTGGCAACTTGTAGAAGACTGAAACTGGACCCACACCTTTCTCTTCTAACAAAAAGTGACTCTCACTGGTTGAAGGACTTAAACTTAAGACATGAAACTATAAAAATTCTTGGAGAGAGTACAAGGGAAACACTTGAAAACTTGGCCTGGGAGAATACTTTATGTGATGACCCCCCGGGCAATTGAAGCAACATCAAAAATACATTACTGGGATTTGATCAAACTAAAAAGCTTCTGCACTGCTAAGAACACAGTAAGTAAAGCAAGTGGATAGCCCTCAGAATGGGAGAAAATATTTGCAGAAACGAGTGATCCCATTTCATTGTGGGCAAGAGCTATGACCAGAAGCTTCTGTGAAGAAGACAGGTACATGGTCTACAGACACATGAAAAAATGCTCATCATCTTTAATCATCAGAGAAATGCAAACGAAAACCACTTTGAGATATCATCTAACTTTAGTAAGAGTAGCCCACATCACAAAATCCCAAAACTACAGATGTTGGTGTGGATGTGGAGAAAAGGGAACACTTCTGCACTGCTGGTGGGAATGCAAGCTAGTATGTTCCTTTTGGAAAGAAGTTTGGAGAACACTCAGGGATCTAAATGTAGACCTGCTGTTTGATCCTGAAATTCCTCTACTAGGTGTATATCCAAAAGACCAAAAATCACTTGGCAAGAAAGATATTTTCACAAGATAGTTCATTGCAGCTCAATTCATAATTGCCAAGTCATTAAAGAAGCCCAGGTGCCCATCAACCCATAAATGGATTAATAAATTATGGCATATGTGTACCATGGAATACTATGTGGCATTAAAAAATGATGGAAAACTTTACCTCTTTTATGTTTACATGCATGGAGCTGGAAAATATTCTTCTTAGTAAAGTTTCTCAGGAATGGAAAAAAATATATATCCAATGTGTTCAGTACTACTATGAAACCAATTTATAATCATTTACACTTCCATATGAAAGATGAATCACAACTATAGCCCAGAATGAGGGAGGGAAGGGGAGAAGGATGAGAAGGAGGTATGGTTCAATAGAGGGAGGGTTAATAGTGGGACCACACCTAAGGGGTATATTGCAAGGGTACAAGTCAAATCTATCAAGTATAGGACACAAATGTCTTAACACTGTGATTAAGTAAATGAGGTGAAAGCTATGTAAATTAGTAGGACATAAGCACTCCAATTTGTATAAATAATCAACACATTGAATCCCACAAAGGCATAAATGTATTTGTGATCCATGTATATATGACTTAATAAAAAAAGAAAAAAAAAAGAATATGGCAAATATTTAGGTGTGAGTGGGATTGTGCTAGCTATACACTAAAACTCAAATGACATAAACTGCAACTATAAATACATTTTCTATAAAATAAATAAATAAAATAAAATAAATCATGAGTAATGGTAATATAGAAGATTTAACTTTTAAATTATTCTAATGTGAAAAAAAAATATTATGGTCCATCAAAGTTCATTATGCAAAGGAAGAAACATGGAAGTCCTACCTTAAAAAACACTAAATGGGAATATAAAAGACAAACAAATAAAAGAAAGAACATAAAATTATTTAGTTTGAACATCAAAAAGCATACTATTTGATTATTGAAATCCATGTATGAATTTAGAGACACATAAAACACAAGATAGTCAATATGAGCAAATATTAATAAGCTTTTGCACATAAAAGATCATTCTATTGTGATAGCAGACATAGTTAATTATAAAGATACAGCTTTTTTGAAAAATGAGGTTTTATGCACCTAAAAATCTATAACCAAAAATACAGACAGCAAAAAAATGTTAAAAATAGAACAATAAACATAAAAATTGTACTTGACCATTTTTATTTGTATAACTGTATAAAAATCACTAAATTGGGGATATTTTTGATTTTTATTTTAAAATATTAAGAGGTACATATGTTTTCATAGTTGGCTTTTGTATAGATTGAGTGAAAGTTATAAGTGTGCCCTTCACTCAGATAATGTGCTCTGTATCCAATAGGTGTGAGTTTTCTCATCCCCTACTCTATCTCCCTGTACTTTGATTTTCATTGAGATTTGCTTCCATATGTGCACTTCTGTGATCAATTAGTTCCAATTTGGTGTCAAATACATGTGTTTTTTCCTCCATTCTTGTGATGTTTAATTTAGAATGACTTCCAGTTCCATCCAGGTTGTCATAAAAGATACTAGACAAACATTTTTTAAAATGGCTGAGTAGAAAAACGCCAATGGTATGCAAATATCACATTTTATTAATCTATTGATGTATTGGTAGTCAATTGAGTTGCTTCCATGTCTTTGCAATTTGGAAGTGTACTGCTACAAACATTCAAGTGCAGATATCCTTTCTATAAAATGACCTTTTTTCCCAAATATCACATTTTATTAATCTATTGATGTATTGGTAGGCACTTGGGTTGTTTCCGTGTCTTTGCAATTGGGAAGTATACTGTTATAAATGGTCAAGTGCAGATGTCCTTTCTATAAAATGACCTTTTTTTCCTTTGAGTATGTACCCAGCAGTGGGATTGCTGGATCAAATGGTAGGCCTACTTTAAGTTCTTTAAGGTATCTCCATACAACTTTCCATAGAGGTTGTGCTAATTTGCAGTCCTACCAGTAGTGTATAAGAGTTCCTTTCTCTCTGCTTCCACACCAGTATCTGTTTGGGACTTTATAAGTAAGCCATTCTCACTAGAGTTAGTTGATATCTCAAAGTAGTTTTGATTTGCATTTGCCTGATGATTAGAAACATTGAGCATTTGTTCATGTGTTTTTTGGCCTTTAGTCTGTCTCTGTTAGAAAAATTTCTGTTTATGTCTTTGCCCTCTTTTATTGGGGTTTATTGATCTTCTCTTGTTAATTTGCTTGAGGATGCTGGTTATAGACATTTATCAGAGATATATTATAGCATGCAAATATTTTCTTCCATTCCATGGGCTATTTCCTCTTTTGATTGTATCCTTGGCTATGCAGAAGCTTCTTAATTTTATCATCCTATGTATTTATTTTTGTTGTTTCTGGCATTGTTTTGGGGATCTTTTTCATGAATTCTTTGTCTAGGCAAATATCTCTAATAGTATTTTAACTGAAATATAATTCAGCGAAAATTTAAAAGAAAGAACATCGCACTAATTACTTGTTTCAGAAATAAAATTATGATTTAATTTTTTAAAATCTAATAAAATAACCATATCAAAAGTCTATAAAATAAAATTTATTTGCTCAATAGACATTTTCAATGGCATACTAAGTAAGTTCAAGAACAAAGCAAAGAAGTCCACCACTACTATTTTTATTTTAAAATGCATTGGAGACTTTTACTAACATAAAATATAAGGAAAAATAATATGTATTAGAAAGGGAGAGACAAATCAGTAGCTGAGGATGACATGATTACATACTTTTTAAAAATCTGAAAGAATCGTGAAGAACCACTAGAAGTCATAAAAGAATTTAGATAAAATTGAGAAGTTCAAAATACTCTGAAAAGTCCATATCACTTTTTTGTATTGGCAATAATTATCTGAATCATATATCACTTAAAAAAAAGATAGATCAGATCTCATTTATAATAGGAAGGAAACAATAGAACAGGAGTAAACTTAATAAAAGAAATCTGGGAAACTTTTAAAGTCTAAATATTACTGCATTTTTAACATTTTAAAATATACGGAGTTATTTATCATCCAGGTATACTATATTTTAAAAAATTACAAACATTTTAACTTCTCTGCTCATATTATTTTGTAATTAAACATAGTATTAGTATAGTTATAGAATTTGAGGAAACATTGATAGCTTACAATGAAAAATATACATGCGAGCATGACCAAAAATATCTGGAAAAACATGCAATAGGGGTGTTTTTTTTGTATCAGTCATTAAAACCTGTCATAAAGAAACAATAATTCAAATGTAGAAGCACTTAATCAAAATAAAACCCTTCAATAAAGTGGGAATGCAGAAATAGACCCAACTAGCTATAATAACTCAATAGGTGATATAGTATGCTCTCTGCTCTTGAAATCCCCAGTATGATGACCAGGTCAGCAGGCCCAGCCTACTGTGCTGGGTGATAGGATGCTATGTAGAGCAGAGAAGAGCCATTTTAATGGATACAGTCAGTTCAGCCAACCCCCAGCTAACCAGGCAGCTGCCAGCAAATACTGAAGTGAGGTTAGCCAGCTATTATCAGCCCAGCCACCCACATGAGCTCGTCCAAATTGCTGACCCATGAACTAAGTAAGTGTGAGTGTTTTACACTATTAACTGTTGAGGATGTCTATTACACAAATATAAATAACTGATATTCTGAATACTCAAAAGAAAGAGAGGAAATTATCAGTGAGGTGTCTATGCAAGACAGATGGGATTTGTTATACAGAGAAAAGATCACTCAGAATATGTGCAAGAATCCTCAAAAAGGGATTATGTCAAATGATAGGACAGGTGTGATGGCTCAGGCCCAGAGAGAAAGCCAGGATCAGGAAGAGGCATGGGGGCAAGTGACTATGGAATTGGTTAGGGTACTGACACAACTGTAGAGAAGCTAGTTGACCTCTGCATTTCTTTCCTAACCCCCAGAAACTAGTTAGTAGCAAAAAGGATGAATGCGTCCTCAGATAGGAGCCATATGTAGGGCAGAGAGATTGAGCAGTACCCTACATGGCCAGATATTTGATACAGAAGGTATCCAAAAACAAATAGAGATGCAACCCAGGTATACTCACCTAGCAGCAGATCTCATCAATCCCCCTCACTAAAACCAGGAGGGAGAACCTCCCTCACTCTCCGCAACTACTCTGCTCCCTTTCTCAAAAGGCCTCACTAGAAAGAGGAAATGTTCTTTCTGGCAGGGAGCCTTAAACTGTTCTGAGGGCTTTTCATGCATTATCCTACTTAATCCTTACAAAAAATATACGAATCCCCTCCTATTGAAGATGAGGATATTGAGACATGGAGAGATATAAAAGCAGATAATTTCAGCATAATTAATAACATCAAAGTCACAAAGGTAGGTATTACATATATAAAATAGAAAAATGACTTTGAATCAAAACACCAATTCAAGATGTTCGGAAAAGAAAATTGTTGAAATAAAATTCAATATATTTCTTGGCACAGAGGAGAAGAAAATAAGTGAGTTGAAATTTGAACTAAGTGATATGCCAAATTGAAAAGGACTATATAGAGTTGCTTTGGGGGGGGGTTAAAATATGAAGAACAGATCCAAATTTTCAATATCATTGGAAAAAATAAGACAATAAAGAGAAGGCACTATCTCATGAAATAACTGCTGAATTCCCAAAGTGGAGAAGACAGGAGTCTTTACATCAAAATAGTCTGACAAGTTATGAACAAGAAAAATTTTCTAAACCAAACATGGACTGATCACAGAGAAATTGCAAAATACGTAAAAAGAGTTTGAAAGTTAAAAAGACCCAAATGAGGCTCGGTGCCTGTGGCTCAACGGGCTAAGATGCCAGCCACGTACACCTGAGCTGGCGGGTTCGAATCCAGCCTGGGCCCGCCAAAACAACAATGGCGGCTGCAACCAAAAAATGGCTGGGCACTGTGGCGGGCGCCTGAGTCCCAGCGACTTGGGAGGTGGAGGCAGGAGAATCGCTTGAGCCCAGGAATTGGAGGTTGCTGTGAGCTGTGATGCCACAGTACTCTCTCCAGAGTGACAGCTTGAGGCTATGTCTCAAAAAAAAAAAAAAAGACCCAAATGAGGTGTATCACCTTAGAGACTTCAACACCAGTAGCTCAGTGGTTAGGGCTCTGGCCGCATACACCAAGGCAGACAGGTTCGAACCAGGTCTGGGCCTGCTAAACAATAGTGACAACTGCAACAAAAAAATAGGCATTGTGGAGGGTGCCTGTAGTCCCAGCTACTGGGAAGGCTGAGGCAAGAGAATTGCTTAAGCCCAAGAATTTGAGGTTGCTGTGAGCTGTGACGCCACTGCACTCTACTGAGGGTGACATAGTGAGACTCTGTCTCAAATAAATAAATAAATAAAAAATAAATAAAAATAAGGAAATAGTTGAATTGAATAGCACCATCTATCAATTGGATCTTATTGATATCTATACTCTACTTCATCCAACCACAGCAGAATAGACATTCTTCTCAAGCTTGTGGAACATTCACCAAGATAGAACAGACCACATTCTGGGCCATAAAACACACCCTAATAAACTTAATAGCATGGAAATCATACAAAGTATGTTCTCAGATCACAATGGAATTCAACAAGAAATCAATAACAGAAAGATGGCTGAAAAATACCAAAATATTTAGAAATGAAACAACACACTTCTATATAACACATGGGTCGAAAAAAGGGGGGCTTAAGAGAAATTTTAAAATATCTTGAACCAAATAAAAATAATCAAAATTGGAGATGCAAAGAAAGTAGTGCTTAAAAGGAAATTTGTAGCATTGCATGCATATATTAGAAAAGAATAAAGATATAAATTCAATAATATAAGCTTCCTTCTTATGGAAGTAGAAAAAGAAAAGTAGTAAAAACTAAATCCAAAGTAATCAAGAGAAAAATATAAACATTAAAGCAGGAACTTGAAAATAGAAAATCTATAGAAAAAAAACAAACAAAAACCAAAGGATAGTTCCTTGAAAAGATCAATAAAACTGACACTGATTACCAAAACTAATACAAAAAGATAAAAAAATTTGAATGATCCTCTATCATTTAAATGATTATATTTGTTTATTGAAAGCCTTCTCAAAAAGGTAAGTCCAATCTCAGACCCCTTCACTGGTGAATTCTACCACACATTTGGAGAATAATACCACTTAAACATGAACGTTTTCAAAGAAGAGGCAAGGACACTTTCCAATTCATTTTTGTGAGACCAGCATTGCCCTGACAGCAGAAAATAAAGGCATTAAAAGAAAAGAAAACTATACACAACATCCCTCATGAACATAAACATAAAATGATTAATATTTATTAGGAATGGAAGTCAATCTATGATTTAGACTGAAATAATGGGATCCTCCCCTCCAGGACTTTGATTCTGACAAGAGTGGACATAATAATGCAAAGACAATTAAAAAATATTTGTCCAGCTACAGAGGAGTAACAGAGGTAGCAAATGCCCAATCGCAATGCTAGAGATGACTCCCCAGTGAGACCATTCCTAGGGGAAGGCATTAGCTGTTCTCTGTGGCCAAGTTTCTCTTGATCCTTATCCATTGTCTAATATGGTATTCTAGCTTTTGATTAATTCTGCAGACTACCCTAAGTTTTTTCCATTAATGCTCATCTGTTAGCAACCAAGAACCTGAAGAGTAAATCCAACCCTGCTAAAACTCTTATGACCAAGAACCAGGACTTGTATAGAACCTGTACCAAAGAGTGATTTACATAGGGCTCCATAGAAATGGAAAGAATTTAGGATTGGAAATCTGACCTTATTAGGAGGAAGACTGGGAAAATCCCACTAGTATTCAGGGGTGATAATCTGGCATAAAGGCTATTTAAATTATCAACTGTGGTCATCAGAAAAGAAAAAAACAGTTCATAGAATCTAAGGCATTGGGATGATTGTTCAAAAAATGTTTTCAGGGCTGCCTCTTTCTATTTCCCTGATTTCCTCTGCATTGTCTTTATTATTAGGATCCACCCATGTATATGTACAGATAGCTATAATCAGTTGTAGTTCTGTATGTTTTTTGAACTTACAATATCTAAAAGAAAGTGATCCTCTCCTCTCTCTATTAGCATTTATACAAATCTCTGTTTAAAGATTCTGCTCATGCTTGGAGTAAATGGGCACCTGGGAGATCATCATGGTGCCCAGAGACACAGGATATTTAGATTGGTCAGCCCATATCATGATCCCAGTTCTGCAGCAGAGAAGACTGCCCCGCAACATTTATAGGGCAGGGGAGAGAAACAGTTCCCAAAACATGTTAGACAAACAAAACAGTAATAGTTGATCACTACAGAGAGAAAGTGCAAAGATGAAAAAGAGACAGCAGGTGATCTATCAACTAATGATGAAAGTCTCCTTTGAAAAAATTGAAGGGGATGGACTCAAGAGCACAGGTGGAAGGCCTGTCTTTAGATCAAAGGGAGGGATGTATGTATGTACTGAGCAGCCTCAAATTCCTAACTAATTAAAGTTAATAAGACCTATAAAATAAATGAGAGTGCACGGTCACTGTGTTCTTGAAAATAAACCGTGTTTAAGCACCTAGTACCTTAGCTATTTGCACCTTTGCTGATTAATAGTCGATATCTCGATTATTAATAAGACTAATGAAAGTTTTGTTGTCATAAAACATGAACCCATTGGATGCCCATTTGGCACACTTGTTTATTATTTTGAGTAATCCTATGTACCAGATTATAATAAAGTAGAATTTATAGATTGGCAATAGAGGCCATATGCATAATGGTTAAGAGCACAGATTTAGAAACAGGCAGACTTGAGTTTAAATCCTGGTCATGCCACTGTATGACCCTAGGAAAGTTACTTAATGTTTAAGTCGTGTAAATTGTTTTGACAGAGGACCCAGAACACAGCAAGTTCTCAATTATCTGTGCTTATTATCATGATTCTAGGACATTAAAGCCAGTTCATTTAATACATCTCACTCAAGTTCTTATCATTCAGATTCTTTTCCAATTCAGTTAGAATCAGTGAGGTTTGACTTACATTATACAGGGTTGAATATTGAAATACAGGGCCACTAAGTAACCATCCATTGTGTTTTTTTTTTTTTGAGAAAAAATCCTGAAGCTTCCCCTCACCCAGAAATCCCTCCCAGATAGTTCTTTTAAGAATTGCAGCTTTTTCAGGATTCCTCTCTATACTGAAAGAATTTAACCATATTTATGTTGTCTAGTCAAAAACTTGGTAGTTCCCACTTTTAAGAGCATGTTTTCTAAACATCTCTGGTAAATGGAGATTTTGACTTTATGCCCAGGACACCCTGAGTGCTGCTTCTACAGACAAAAAAAAAAAAAAAAACTAATAGGATAATAAATCCCAAGTCCTTTTTTTAATTTTTTTTCTCTCTGAACAAGAGTTGTTTTAGTTAAACTTGCACTCACTTTCCTCTGAACGCTGCCCCTGCTCTCCTCAGACCATTGTGTTTAGTACAGGACTTTTGACTCAGCCCTCATTACTCACACTTTACTGATTTTACTTTAAACACTGTTGGCTAAAACGACAATTTATCAAGACTGTTTTGCCTAGCAGTTGGGGATAATTTATTTTCCCGTTGAAGGGCTTGATATTTATTAGTGCAGCAGCTAGCCGGTCAGCGAGATCCCTGCTCCAGGGGACAGGCTCTGAGTCCATCCTCATGGCCTGCTCCTCTCTCTCCTCCTCCTGAGGCAAAGCCCAACTGGTGCCTGTGGGTGCTGGAGACATAACCGATAGCTGTGGGGCTCTGCCTCTGGGGAAAAGGAAGCTCAGCACGCCCCCCCATTGCCCGCCAGGAAGCTGGACTCACAACTCTGAAGGTTTGTCACCAGCAACCCCACGGAGAGAGATGGGCCCTCAAATCCCCGAAGGCCTGAGAGGTCCACGCTGTGCAGATGGGGACTCACCCGGAAGTGTGTGCATCTGTTGGGAGAATGCGCCCTGCCTCAGCAGCCACACAGCATCTGGTTGGCAAGAGATTACTCAGGTAAGGTGGGCCTATCTGAGAAGTGGAGAGCCCCCAGCAATGGGAAATGCTATATCCTTGTAATACAATTGCAGTGCCTGGCTAGAGTTGGCTTTTACTAAAACTAATACTACTAATACTTTTACTAGTACTAAGGCAGCGAATAAAGCACTGAAAGCAAGGAACTTGGCAGTGTGGTTGCCGGGCAATGTACTAGATTTGCATAGATTGTTTCTTTTAAGCCTTTCAATAACCCCAAGGACTATAATTCCAACAGGCTCTGGAAAGTTATGTAAATTGCCTCCTTTTCCACCATAAGTTAAGTGGGAGAGCCCAGGAACAAACCCGGGTCTGTGTAACCACAAGGCCGCCCTTCTCGTGCCTCACCCACTTCCCTACTGAACCAGGGCCCTGGAAGGTGGCCCCGAGGAGGTCAGAGTGGTGCCTGGAGTTCCCACCACGGGGGTCTCTCCTTGACTTACAGCATCCTCTCTAATAGAATATGTCATCTGGGAGACACAGCTGAGGAATCCATGAGCAGCAAAGTACTGGACACAGAACAGAAGGAATGAGATGTGGCACAGAGAAACTTTGTTGCTTTGAGCTCACATGCTTCTGGGGTTGCAAGGGTAAGGAGGAGCTGTCTTGTGGAATGCGCTTGTGTGGGAGCCTGTGGAAACACACACCTGCTGGAGAAGGGGAGGAAGCAAAAGGTCAGTGAGCTAAAAAAGGACTTTGGGTCATACCTTTTCATGCCCCATCACTCCACGCTTCAGGGGCTGGGAGATTTGCCATCTTAGAAGTTTCCAGACATATGCGGTGTGCCCATGATGTGCTAGACATTGCTCTGGGACAAAATGAGATTAGACACAGTCCCCACGCTTATTCCCCTGAGAAGTTGAGGAAATCCCTAAGATGTGAGGGAGGAAAAAAGTCATGGATGAGATTTAAGGGATGGAAATAAGGAGAGCAGGTTAGGAAGGGAGGTGAGGGCACTGAAGAGGAAGTCCCGCTCCTGCCCAGTCCCCTGTGGAGACAGCCATAGCAGTGGCACCTGCCCAGGCCAAGTTAGAGACCCCCACCTCAGAGCAGCGTTGCCATCAGAGGGGAGGCCAGGGAGGCTCAGCCAAATCTCTGGTGGAAACTTCGTACTCTCTGAGAGCCCACTTGAGCGGGGGAGGGTAGACAAGGAAAGGGAGCATACCCTTTCTTCCCCGGCGCTAGTGCGCGGGGAAGCGCCCCTTGCTTGGCCCTAGTTCTCCTCTGCGCTCCTACACAGGAGCGGCCCCTCCCGTGTGCTCCTCTCCACCCCAGCCCCGCGGCCTGGTTGTGTAACACAGCCCTGAAGAGACAAGGTGGGAAACAGGCTCTCCCCGAAGACCCTCAGAAAACAAATTTACAAGGGATAAACTCAGCCTTGAGAACTTCAGGGAGTCGACTGATAGTGGCCTGAAGGCTAAGCAACAGATGGTGCCCAAGTTCCGTCGTGACTGTGTCACCATGGAAAGACATTGCGACACCGGTTCGCCCAAACTGACCAGCAGTTCATCAGGGCTGGGCCCCCAGGCCTCTCCTTCTGGCCAGTCAGTGAAGGTCCCTGCTCATTGTTTTGTTGAGTCCACTATGAAACCAAATTCTTTCCAGAGCCTTGATTAGCCTTATTAGAGCTCATAAAACTCAAAGTATTTCAGCCTGTACGAATGTCTCCATTTTCTTCTGGATATTTGTGGTTGGGGGTAGTTTTGCTGTCAGTTTTCAATTAGTAATGAAAAAAGAAAAGCAAAGCAAATTAGAATTCGAAAGCATTCTAAAGCATTCGAAAGCTTCTTCATACTCTGTGAAAGACTGAAGGAGGAGCGGGCTAGACCCTGAGAATGGCATGAGGCATAGGAGAAACCTTCCCCCTTTTCACATTCCAAGACCAAGTCACCTGCTGACTTGTGGGGTGGACATAATGCCACTCAGTGACATAATATGAGATATTTTATTTTTATCACAAACTGAAAATTTTGCTGGTGTGTGCCTATATTTATTAGGACTATTTTCATGGCTCGTGTGTGATCGTAGACTGTATGTTATCCATGAATGATAGAACGTTGAGGTATTTGGGGTTCATTGAATGGTTCATTAGGGTCCGGCAGAGCTCAAAACATCTTTGCCAAAACTGTCTCTGCAGCCCCCTATCATCCTCTTAATTTTAAAGCCCATGTGTATTTTACCAAAAATAGCATCCATCTGTTTCTGAATCATTTATACTTAACTGACCAAATCTCCCTTTGTCAGGATCGTCATGGCCCACAGCTCCACATTAGTATACCGTGTTGAACCCTTCTTCCCTGGATATTATGAAATCTTGCTTAGCCAAGAGATGACATGCTCTGCTCCCTGGGGTTGAAAGGGTGAAAATTGGGTGGGTGGGAGGGTTGGGGAGGTAGTTTCCAAATTCCAAATCTTCTGGGGCTTTAGTCCACAGTGGGCTTGGCAAAATACCTCCACTCGTTCACAGTACTGGTTTGACTGGGCTGTGACTGTGGTGGCATTTGAGCATAGTGACTGGATGAGTGAGTGTGCATTGACTGACTGTGATCGAACATGTTTGGTGGCATTAATTCAGACTAGAGGTGGGTTTCACTTCTCTGTAGTCAGACCAACAGGCTGACTTAGACACTGTGGGGCTGGACAGAATTCCTCCTACAACATCCATGGTGCTGGAGTTTATCTACCTGTCAACCAGGAGAGCATTCACCCTACGACATGGTAACCCTTATCAGGGCTATGAGGGTAGCCTTGTGAGAAACAAGAGCTTTCAGGAATGGGAGGAAGAATTCGTGTTCTGGGAGTACTCCCAGCATTTATCCCTCAGGCAGCTTTATTCTCAGTTGGGGAGAGGGTACACAGGTGACCACAAGGGCAAGTCCATTCTCAGCATGGACAAGTAAGAGAAGTAGTCACCATTGCCACAGTTGTGTGAAGTCTGGCATCATGCCAATCCACCTAGAACCTCCCCTGAGACAGAAGCCACTAAAAAGACCTGGGCTACCTAAAGCTACCCTCACAGCCCTGATAAGGGTTACCATGTAATAGGGTGAATACTTTCCTTAACTTCCCTGGAGGAGACAGATAGGTCCATTTACATCTAACCTCTATTAAACCCAAAATTTGCATTTTAAAAAAAATTGCATTGAAACTTTAGTTATCTAGCCTTCTGTTACTTCTCACAATTCAATATGATGGAATCAATTGCTTGCACCAATCCAGTTTTCTGTAACACATTTTTCTTTATTCTGGACTCAGATTAACCCATTTCTGCATAGTTTATTTTTTTATTAAGTTCTGAGCCATATAGAACATTTAAACATGAAGTTACATTTGTGGAGTGATTTGAAGTATTTGGGGTTATGTGCTAGAGTTTATAAGGAAAAGACTTCTCAAATTAAACGCAACATTACTTGCTAACTTAATAAATAGGCACTGGGTTGTATGAGGAAATAAGCTTCATTCTGGAAATACAAAGGGTATGAGTAAACTTGAGTGTTGTGAGATATGTTGCAAGTGATCTGTATCCAATAATAGTTCAAGTACTAAAGTTTGTGAATGATTCCCTTTTAAATAAAACTTTGCAATAGCCTCCAAGTTAGCCCTGTAATAATGTCACTAAACCACCGCATTTCCCAACAGCCTTTATTGAGTTGGAGCAAAAGGGTTTGTGTTACTTCTAGGACCCCTGGAATTGTGCATGAGGACACTATGAGAGTGTGTCCTGCGTGTGAACATCATTCATCACTCATGTTGTGGCAAGAACACTTGGGAACCTCTATACTCAAAGTCTCATGATTTTGAGTATAGAGGTCATGGTTAGAATTTTGGGACTCTTAGTTACTTGTTTACACATAGGAGTCCCCTGATCTTTTTTAGCCGTTAAGATTACATAAAGCAAACTCACACTCAAAAAAGATATTTAAGAGTTTCAGTGGTCAAAGTGGCATTCCTAGACTTGGGGAACAGCCCTGACATTAACACAATCCTCTTTTCTCTCCTTCTCTCTTCCTCTCTGCCTCTGTGTGTGTATATGTTTTCATGTGATTAGCTAATCTGTGTGTTTAGTGTAGAAAATGAGTTACTGGCTCTGGGAACAATTGGCACAAGTTCGTCTAAGGTCTGGAAAAGCATCACCCACTCTGCAGATGGCCCTGGATAGGACACCCAATAAGGCCAATGTCATGGAGGCATATTCAATCTATATACTGAGACTACTCAGTTATATTCTATAGCCCATTGCTTCCCAAACCACCATCCACATACCGGCCTCCAGCCAGTATCTCTCAAATACATCCTATAGCCACAATACAGGCCAAAAGATCAAAATGACAACCTATTTGAATCACAGAGAGTTTAGTGCTCTGCAAACTCCTACTTATAATCAAATATACTTACTACCAAGGAGATAAAGAACAGCTCTCTTCAGGGGCATTTAAAAAATTCCTGGTCTCTGGATGCTTATGTAAATTCACTTTGCAGGGTGAGGATACACTGCACATCCAGAAGAGGAATGGGACCACATACTTCTTCCAGGCCAATGGGCAGAACCATTTCATATGTTTCTTGGTCCAGAATGCACTCATCGCCTCTGTTCTTTACCACCATCTGACCTTGATACAGAAGCCGTACTTTTAGATTTGGACAAATACTTGGCCATGATCCACTGGGCAAAAGAAATGTTGACACCTGCCATTTCCTCCTTTTACCTACAACCATTAATAAACAAAAATACAGGGTAAGCTTGACAAGGAGTCCCAAGTATCCTAACCAGCTATTTAAGGTGGATTTTGCCTTATCTTTCAATCCCCCGTCTTCCCTTGCATACTCATCCTTCACCTTAACTACTGACTACCACTTCCTTCTCTCTATCTCTTGTTATTACCAATTCTATTGTTTGTCAATCCAGAAGCTTGCAGCTGCTGGTAGCAAAAATCCAACTCAAACTGGCTAAAACATCATACAGTTTTACTGGCTGAGTAGTTGGAAGTTCAGAAGTAAACAGGCTCTGCGCATGGTGCATTTAGGGACCCATTTCCCTGTGAATGTCCATGCACTTCTTTTTGTTAGGTTTAACCTGAATCTGACTTTCCTTCTGGCCATAAGATGGCAGCCAACAGCAAGAGGTAGGGGATCACCCCTCCTTTTTCACATCCTTTGAAAGAAGAAAAAGCTGACTTCTGTCTTGCTGTCTTAAGAACAAAGAATTTGTGTGATCTGTAGCCAATAACAGTTCAAGTACTAAAGTTTGTGAATGATTCCCAACAACCCTCTCCTAGACCAGAAGTAGGGTATCTGCCTAATTCTCACAAGTTAGATTCACTGACAAGTGGATTAGAGTCTCATAATCGGCTTGAGTTAATTAAGTCTCGCCTCTGAAGTTAAAAATGGGGTAACTTCTCCTAAATCATAGGAACAAAACTGGGACATAATTGTGAAAAGAGGGGAGAATGAATGCTAGGTAGGCAACCAGCTGTATCCAACGGAGGGACTGGGTATGTGCTCTTCATCTGTTTAGCCGGGGGTCCTCAAACTACGGCCCATGGGCCACATGTGGCTGTGTGAATTGTATTAGTTCCTTTTTGTTTTCTACTTCAAAATAAGATGTGTGCAGTGTGCATAGGAATTTGTTCATTTTTTTTTTAAACTACAGTCTGGCCCTCCAGTGGTCTGAGGGACAGTGAATTGCCCCCTGTTTAAAAAGTTTGAGGACAACTGGTAGACAATGCTCTGATGCAGCCCATGAACAAGAAGTGACTAATTGTGCAGCCCCACTACTTGGATCACAGCAGATCCCTGCAGCTCTGTTTGACCCATCTTGTGAGTACCACATTGGAAGGGTACTGTGGTCCTCTGGTCTCATTCCCGCTCCGCTGGGCATCAGTTATACAATGAAGTGACAATCAGGCCTGAAAGCGTCTCTGAACTCAGCTCCCTTCCTGGAGCAGTGGCCAACTCTACATTCCCATGTCACAAGGCATTCAGGCCCCTGCGTGCAAACTTTTCACTCCTAGTGTTTCAAAGGGCAGGCCATTCCTTAGACAGGGAGGGCAACGGGCAGGGCACGAGCACATGGCTCACATTTTCCTGCTCACGATAGTTTTTCCACTGGCTCAGGCCGTGGCTGTTTTGGAGGGCCATGTTTGCTTACGATGACACAGAGTGTTTCTGAACTCTGAAGTGGTCATCTTCAGATAGTCTGGTGGGACATAACCTCTTTAGAATCAGACTTTTGTTGCCCTGACTGCCCTTGTGATTCTAAATAGGACCTGGGGTTGAAGAAGCATACCTTAGCATATAGGCATAGCAGTTTCCTCCAGACAAAAAAAGAAAGATTGTTATCACTGATCCCTCGGCATTGGCTGGTTCAGAGTTGCCTTTACTCAACTAATTCATTCCTTATGCTTATACCCTGTAAGGTTCCAGAACCTCCCCATCCTTACCTCATCCAAGCTCAAGGGCCCCTATATACAAGGCCAAGTCTGTCCTTCCAAACTTTGTCCTAGGGAGCCTGTATATAGCCCTACCCCAATTATCCTAATCTAGTACCTCAGTCAGTACCAGCCTGCCTTCCTCTATACTGCCCAAAAAAAGTATTTCAGTGCTACTATTCTTGGATTCCTGATTTCACTTGAGCAAGTCTAGCCCCAGTTCTGCTATTTCAACCTGAAATTCTGTTTAAAGTACAGTGGTTGGCATAATTGAAAATACCACACAGAGTGGGTATAAATGTGGCCTCCATCAATTACTAACTATGTGAACCTAAGCACATTTTTTACCTTTCCTCGTGTAGTCAACCTATATTTATTAAGGGCCAACTCTGTGTCAGACAGTGTGCTAAACTCTAAGACTCAGTTCCTTCATCCATAAAAAGAAGCGAATAAAACACATGTCAAAGAGGTGCTGTAAGGATTAAATGAGATAATACATGCCAAGTGCTTAGCACAATGCCAAGTGCATAGGAAACACCTGTAAATGGTGGATTAAGTAGCTATAATCATTACCGTGAAAACACCTGGTCCATCTGTTCCTCCTCACAATGTGATCCATTTGAGGAGTTCAGGAGTTCCTTAATCATTTCTTCTGCATTCATTTTAAGGTGTCATGCTTCCTGGATACCCTATAGCCATGGAAAGGGAAACCCCTTAATATGCGTCAGCTGGTAATGTCAACCCAATGGTGTCCTCACGCATGGAGGTTGGTACAGGCATAGGGCTGAGCCAGCACCAGGCTCAAATCCTAAGTGCTATGAAGTCTGACAATTAAATTCAAGAACTGATCCCAAAAAAGGTGCCATGTACCTCATTACTCAATAACACTATAGTCACCAGATGGCCAATGGAAATACTTGGAAGGTGACCCTAGTGATATGCAGAAATGAGATATGTAGCACTTTTTCTAGGATGAGTTTACAAACTTAATTTTCAGACCTCAGATGATGACAACTGTGATGGTCATTTCAGGAAAAGAGTTCTAAAATTGTTTTGAAGAATGGACTAGGTGCTGGTGTCAGTATGTAGCTTCTCAAAGGGAGTACCTCAGTGGTGGCGCTTGTGGCTCAAGGAGAAGGGTGCCAGCGCCATATACCAAGGGTGGCAGGTTCAAGCCCAGCCCTGGCCAAAACTGCAAAACAAAAAAGGGAGTACCTCAAAAGTGACCATAGTGATATTCAGCAACAAGGTATATAGCACCTTTTCTAGGACAAGTTCGTGAACTTAATTGTCCAATTGCATAGGTCCCTATTTTGCCCTGGACAGTGAGTGCACTGTGCCTGTATAAGGGTCACACATGTCTTTAGCTGTAAATGCTGTATGGCTGTTATAAACCGTGAGGTCTGGTAATACCAGCAGCAGCCTTATCAGGTTTCAAATGTACCACATTCTTTTAGACTTCCAGATGCTCTTATCCTCTCTCTCTGTGCAATCCACTTTCCCTATCCCCATTCTAAAATGACTCAGATTGTTTACTTTAATCTAATGATTTGAAATTAAGTTGAATAAAACTTTGGGAGTGGAAAAAAACAGCTGGAAGTTTATATTTAAGAAGAAACAGGAGTGGAAATTTACCACATGCCTCACTGTGCATGTGGCTCTCACGAGCCAAATGAAGGTGGTCCGATACTCTTCAACTTGGAGGATAGGAATGGATGAAAGGGTCTGGCTTAATATCATCATAAATTTACAACTCATTGACAACACATTTGTCAGTGCATAAAATCTATTCTAGTAACACAAAGTAAAGTCCTCTATTAAGGACTGCTTACAAATCATCTCTTGACTACAAGGAAAAATACATTCTCCTAAGACAAAGTCTATTTTGGCAAAAACAGGAATGATTGAAGCATTACTACTTGAAGAGATAATCTGGGTAAGTGGTTCTTTCGTCCTTGTATTATCTCGTCCTTTGTAAAATGGAAATGAGAACATGATACCACCCGTGTGCTTCAGAGGCCCTTAGGAGGCCTATGGGTACTTCTTCTCCATCAGCCCATCGTGGTGTTAGAGATGCTCTGTTTGTGCTTCTGAAGAAACTTTTAAAGATGATGTCTGGGTTAAGTCAGCATAAGCCTTGGAAGAAATATTGGAGAGAAATCACCCCACTGGGAAGTTAAGAGATTGCTGCTTCTTGGCAGAAGGCCAATGATGATGAAGTCAGACATTGGGCAAAAAGGCAGGATCCCAAGCACCTCTGCCTAAAGTGGTGATGTTGCAGTTAGAGTGCCAGCCATGAAGAGCTGGAAAGAGCATGGTGAGATTGGGAAAAGGAGTTCTGTTCAAAGGATGGGAGATCATGATTTGGAGAATTCCACTGGGCTTTTTTGATCATTAAGACACATGAAAGCCACCCAGGGGTTTGTGGCTGTTCATTACAGCAGACCTAGACAACTAATACAGACTTTGGTACCAGAAGTAGAGTGTCTTAAAACAACAGAAAAGTATTGTCTCACAGTTCTGGAGGCTAAAGGTCTGAAATCAAGGTATCCACAGGACCATGCTTTATCTAAAACCTATAGGGGAGAAGCTTTCTTTGCTTTTTCCTAGTTTCTTAAGGTGGCTATTCTTGTAGCTGCATCACTTCAGTCTTGCCCTCTGTCATCGCGACATCCTCTCGGCATGCCTGTGTCTAAACTTCCTTCTTCTTATGAGGACACCAGTAACACTGGATTAGGGCCCACCCAAATGACCTCATCTTAGGTTCATCACATCTTCAAAGATCATACTTCCATATAAGGTCACATTCATAGGACCTGGGGGTTAGCATTTCAACATATTTTTTTTAGTGGGGGACAAAATTCAACCTACAATCAACACACCACCACCATCCCACTCCCGCCAAAGACCATGCCATAGGTCTTCCAGTTGGCTGCAGTAAGGTCACTGGGAGTGCAATTGATTGAATCTTCAAAGATTAACCGTGAGTGAAATGCTCCAGCAGGAAATGAAAATGGATGCAGGACAGGAAAGGCCCCCAGGACTTGGGCAGCTTCCCCTCTTTAGTTTCTCAACAGCTTTGCAAGCTCTCACGAGAGCCTGCAGAATTCTAAGAGAAGTCAGGGACCTTCGGTCTTCGCGACATGGAAGTTGTGAAAGTGGTACAAGGTATCAAGTAGTTTCATGAATACTTTGCTCCCAGCGGGCAGTCTGATCTTTGGAACTCCAAACACCAAATTTCCTAAGACACTGGAGAGAAATAATCACAACTTTTAGATATACAAATCATCCTGGCAATAGATTTTTCCAAAAGCAGAGGATCCAGGATTCTTTCTCGCTGAAGCAAATCTCAGCGATGACACAGAGGAGCACCGGGATGTGTGTGCATCTGCCATGGAAGAGGATTGCGTTTGTTTTTCTTCTGGTTCAAGTGTTTTCAGGTACAGCTCTGAGCTTGATTATTTCCTTTCCACATACAGGAGGCTATTCAGAAGCACTTTCAGCATCTGGCAACACGGATTCCATGACCACAAAGTAAAAATGAAATAATGCACATACCAAAACATAAACACATTGTAAAGTGCATTCAGCCTCAGATTCCAAACTCAGCAACCCTGTATGATTCAGTGAAGGGGGAAGCCAGACTCATGTCCCAGCAGGGAGAATCAGGGCCTCCAAACTGACAGCTGCTATCATTCCAGAACAAGTCATTGTTTATAAATGAATATTCTTTGTGATAAATTATTGAACTACATGAAAACTCTATGATCGCCTGCTGCTGCCAGATTTGGTTTTGGTCTCAAAAGCCAGCATGGAATGTACTACAGACAGAGAGCAAAATTAAAAACTGCTGTTTTTCTTACAAAATTCTCCTCCAAACTCTTAGTCTCCCCAAAACCTATAAGGCTAGTTGTAGATTTGAGCACCCAGAAGACCCTTCAGAACATTTATAATACATATTATTTTAGATTTAGAGACATTCTGGCTCATTCAGAGAAAAATATGGGTGTGAATCACAGCTTTTGATTTACTGTATGCCAAGTTGTACTCAAAAACTAAAAGCAAAGGGAGAAGTGACTTTTCATGAGTATTCACCATGTGCCACTCATTGTCCTGGTTGTTTTGTATAATTATTTCATTTAATCCCCATAACAGCTCTGAGCAATCATTATTATACCCATTTTACAGGTGGAAAAACTAATGCCTGCAGAGGTTGGGTTAGGTGACTTGCCTAAGTTCAAACAGTAGTAAGATGAAAATGCCAAGTCTGGCACCAAGAGTTTGATTCCATAACTCTTACTCTTTCCTCAATAGCACACTGGTTCACACCATAGCTTAATAAATAACTACCTTTAGTGCTAGTATGAAAAGTACTGTGCTGTTTCTAAGCTCTTACTTTGACTCTTTGCCTATCTTTAAAGTAGGCCTATTTTATGAAAAAAGAAAAAATAATAATGTTGAAGATGAAAAAATTATTATCTGTTTTCATTCATTTTTTCTTTTGGAACTGGATTTTTCTAATGTTCTTCCCCATCCTATGATCCCTAACAGGGAAAACCAGTTAATTCCAGTAGAAATTAGCAGGAATAAGAAATAATAGCACTGATTTGTAATTCCAATTCCACTCCTTATTTGTTGTGTGTGACTCTAAATCTCAGTGCCTCCCTTATATATATACATGGGGGATCATAATAACTTTCCTGACTATCAGGTTGTTGAAATGCTCAAATGCTGTAACATCAGGGAAAGCATTTTTTTAGCTTGGAAAACTCTAAATTGTTTAAGTAATTATAGTACTCTAGACTTTTCTCTGATAGTTCAAGTAGATAGAAAAATTTTTTTAGAACAATAGTCTAGTCCTAGCCATGATCTGCTAGTAAGCAGTAATTTCCAGAAAAAAAATGATAAAAATGTATTTTCAGCATTTGCCAATGTGCATGGTGTAAATACTCCCACCTAGGTCAATTTCAAGCTACATGACATCACTGAAGTGGGAAGAGATACACACAATCAATTCTCATAAGTTCATAAAATCAGATCTAACATACGACTATCCCTGACTAAATTTCAAAATATAAGCAATCAATGTAACCTGGTTCTTTGTACCCTGAATGAATCCCCAACAAGAAAGAAAGAAAGAAAATTCTTTTAAAAAAATGTATAAGAAACTTCAATAAAAACATCTACCATACCTGGAATCATACTATGAATGCCCCTTTCTGTGCATTTTTTTTGATGGTAACATGACTATGCTTCTCAGCAAGGAATGAAAGGCCAGATCCTCATGGATCCTTGTGCAGAGACCAATGACTATGATTTGGATGTTTGCACCCTCCAAATCTTTTGCTGAAATTTGATCTCCAGTGTTGGAGGTAAGGCCTAATGGGAAGTGTTTGGGTCACAGAGGCAGATCCCTCATGAATAGATTAATATCTTCCCTTAAAGTTAGTGAGTTCTCATTCTATTAGTTCCCACAAGAGCTGGTTGTGAAAAAGAGCTTGGCGCTTCCCCCACCCTCCTCTCTGGATTCCTCTTTCATCATATGATCTCTGGACATGCCAGCTCCCTTTGCCTTCAGGCCTCATCAGATGCAGACACTGGTGCCATGCTTCTCACACAGCCTATAATACCATAAGCCAAATAGATTTTTTTTCTTTATAAATTACCCAGACTCAGGTGTTCCTTTCTAGTAGCACAGAAATGAACTAAGACACCAGCCAAACAAATCTTGAATTTGTTGCTTTGACTTCAGTCTGAGAATGAATGTTTGCCTAGTATACAACTGATGGAACTGGTATACTGTCCAGGGAAAATGTTTTCCAAGGAAATGTCATTACTGCAATCAGACACTGGGTGCCAAGAACCAGAACTCAATCTGCCCTCTCTTTACTCGTTCAAGGTGTAACAGCTAGCTTTCTCTTTGACTGCATATACCACAGATGTGGTAGCTTAAACAAGATTATATCTCTCTTATGTAAAAGAAGTCTGGAAATATGTCAACCAGAGCTGACCCACATCAGTGACCCAGGCTTCTTTCAGTCCCCCTCTCTACTATCCTCATGGTCCCAAACGCCTGCTGGTGCTCCAGCCACACACATGAAGAAGCAGAATGGAGAAAGGAGAGAAATTGCAGCCATATTCTGTCACTCTCATTTTTAAGGAGACTTCTTGAAAGTCCCACACAATACTTTACTTATATCTCATTGGCTAGAAACTAAACTACCATATCTAGCTACAAAAGAGGCTTGTGAATTTGGCCTTTTATCTTGCAGGCAATGTGCCTAGGTAAATATCAGGTTCCTTTATTAAAGAGGAAGAGAGAATAGATGTTGGGACAGGCAACTAGCAGTCTCTAGCACATGTACACTCACGACTGTATACCAACTCAACAGAGGGTAGAGAAAGAAAAGAAAATCATTACTTTTCTTTTTTCTACCTGAAGTTCAGCAGTGTCTTCTCCTAATTAATCTATTGTAAATAAGATGTCAAGTTAGTAATCTACAAGTAATTTAAATTGCATATCTATGAGGGCCAAATAAAGAACTGTATCTATTTCTGGGGAACATGTGCAAAACATGCCATAATGTTCTGTTCACCATTATTTGAGAAAGAGCAGTAATCAGTATAGTCACTTTTAATATTATGGTAGATAGAGGAAGATGGAGGTTCTTATCTCTCTATATCAGTGTTTCTCAACCTTCCTAATGCCACCACCCTTTAATACAGTTCCTGTGGATCACGACTCAGAGGTTGAGAACCGCTACTCTAGATAAATATCTCTAAATCCAGCTATCGCAGTTACTTAACTTTCACAAAAGTGAACTAAACTATGCATCTGACTCCAGCTGATGCTGAAAAAATGGTGGAAGAATCTTCCTCCTTTACAAATTCCACACAGAATTTCTGTCACGTGGAAGTTAGAAATTTGTGTATTGCATGTGTTCTGCTCAGAAAGTTTTATCTGGGCATGCAAATGTCTGCCTGTAACTCTGTGCCTACATACTCCACCTCTTGTTCCTGTTTAAGCTAGTAAGTAGCTAGTTAGGCAAAAAGGAAGGAAGAAGTCTCATCCCCCTAAGCAGGGCTCTTCATCTCTGTTCTTTCCAAAATAGCATGCGTGCAAAACCAGAGACACATGAATTTGATCTACAGAGAAGCTGTCCAGGGGGAAGTATAAAAGCCACACAAACATGCAAGCACACATATACGAACACAGACGGCCGTCCTGCTAAGGCTAAAAGTATTTACAAATCAGCAAACCACAGTCAGAGATGAGTGGTATCCTGGCAACCACCAGCCCACTTCTATTCCATTTAGACCAAAAGAAAAATAGGCACTACCAATAGTACCTATTTAAATCTGACATTTAAATCATTCCATTTAAATCTGAAATTTAAATTTTTACTTTAATATTATTTAATGTGTTGTTCCATGACCATTCAGATATAACAACTCCTTTTACCTGCATTCATCCCTAAAAAATAAAGTTCTTGACTTTCAAGGTTTTAGCCATCTGCTAACATACAGATAATGCAATGGATAAACTCAGGCTGGTAATTGGTTTAGTCATTATATGATTCCAGGCTCTTGGTCCTGCAGTTATTTTTCATTCATTCATTCATACACTTAGCAAATAAGGAGCACTTACTGTGTGCAGGTACCGTAACAGTAATGCCTCAGTGAGCAAGATATATCCAATCCCTGCCTTCCTGGAAATTGTAGTCTTGGGGGAAAGGCTGTCACTGAACATAGGGGCAAAGAAGACTGGGGAGGCTGGAAAGCGAGATAAGGACTATATCCAACTGGCCTTACAGGCCATCTCAGGAGCTTTGGGGTTTTTTTCCTGAAGGCAAGGAGAAGCTATTTAGGGGTTTTATGGAAGGAAATTAGATGATCAGATTTGCAATCTAGAAAGATTACCTGAAAACAGGACAGAGAAAGGATTTGGAGAGGAACAAGGACAGATGCCGAGAGACCAGTTCTGATTGCAGCTTTCGAGGTGAGAGGTGATAGGGTCTGTAACAGGCGCGGTGTCTGTTGAGACAGAGAGAAGTAAACAGGTTATGGTGATGTCCAGCGTGGTGTCCAGTGGCAGGAGGCAGCAGAGCCCACTTACTCTCACCCTAGAAACACGACTATCCTAGTGCCAGTGACAACCTCAGGCAGGGCCTTGCACCTCATCTGCATATTCCTTACAGGAAAAAGGAATCTGAGCAGAACTGAAGAGGCTACATGAGAATCCACAGTCAATCCTGAAACAGTAAGTGTAGAAACTCAGGAGTACAGTACTGTTGAACTAGCCTGTCACAGAGATAAAATCATACACCCTGGAATCTCACCTGCTGTGATGGACCCTGGGCAAGTGACTCAGAGTGAGCTAGAGACAGAAGACGGAGCCACTTGTTTGTGAAAGATACTGTTTTTTGGTTGAACCAAAGATCACTTTCTACAGCCCAGTAGAGCTGTGCGTCTGGAGGCGATGGCAGCCTCTGGCCACGCTTATCTCTCCATAGACAGAGTGACTTGCTTTCCTCGCTGCTGCTCGGTGACGCCCACCTGAGATGACCCTGTGAGATCCTTCCAGTGGAGTATCAGAATCCTTCTGATGTTTCTCCTTCAAGTCCTTTAGATGCATTGCCTCTGGATGAGTTTGAGTCTAAGAAAAACCTACTGGCTTTCCCGGAGAGGACTGTGGGGGCTGAACAAGCAGGTTGGACTCCTGCTAAAGGAGTGAGGTGTGTGTGGTGAGGGTTTTCCAGACAAGGCTGCATAGTGTGGGGCAGCAGAGAGTGTCAGTTGTCACTCAAATATGGAAGTGAAGTGAAGTGAAGCAGTTGGCCTTGACTGATCAATGGGTAAGAAACTTACCATCCCAGGAAAGGGTTTTCCCTAATATTATATACAGAGAGTATCTTTAGACCAGGAAATAAATAGCACTCAGTTAAAACTGAAGAAAGAAAATATAGCCATGTGCCACAAAATTACAATTTGGTAATGATGGACTTCATATATAGATGTGGTCCCTTACGATGACAATGGAGCTAAACAAACTCCTATTGCCTGGTGAGTGGCATTGTAGGGGTCATGACATTGTAGTGCAACATGCTACTCCTATAAATCTATGAAGAAAAAGAAAAAACTAAGCAAATTACCATAGATATATCTCTAAAAACGAGAGACCCCTTCTCAAAAAGAGCCCCAAGTTTCCAGAAGATGGCATTGTTGTTATAAGAGATGGCAGCTCCATGTGTATCATTGCCCCGGAAGACTTTCCAATGGGACAAGATGTGGAGGTGGAGACAGTGACATTGATGATCCTGACCCTCTGTAGGCCCAGGCTAGCTAATGTGTGTGTTTGTGCCTTTTAACAAAATTTTAAAATTAAAAAAAATAAAAAATTTAAAAATAGAAAAAATTTCATAGAATAAGACTATAAAGAAGACACAGTTTTGAACAGCTGTACAAGGTGAATGTGTTTTAAAATAAGGGTTATTACAAAAGAGTCAAAAAGTTAACAAAATACTTAAATTTTGAAAGTAAAAAAGTTATGTAAACTAAGGCTAATTTGTTATTGAAGCAATAAAAATTTTCTCATAAATTTAGTGCAGGTAAGTTTATAAAGTCCACAGTAGTGTCTGGTGATGTCCTCGGCCTTCACATTCACTCACCACTCACTCACTGACTCACCCAGAGCAACTTCCAGTTCTGCAAGCTCCATTACTGGTAAGTGCTCTGTGCGGGTGCACTACCTTTTATCTTTTATACCGTATTTTACTGTACCTTTTCTATGTTTAGACATGTTTAAATACACAAATACTTGTCACTGTGTTACCAGTGCCTACTGTGCTCTGTACAGTAACGTGCAGTACAGGTTGTAGCCTGGGAGCGACAGGCTATAACATACAGCCATGGTGTGGAGTAGGCTGAACCACTTGGGTTTGTACAAGTGCACTCTGTGATGCCCACACAATGACAAAATCACCCATGACACATAGAATGTATCCTTATCATTAAACAACACGTGACTATATAGGTGACCTCCACCAGTCTAATCCTAAATGTTTCACAAACCACAACATGATACAGACCACACTAGAGGCACAAACTGTCCAAATGTGTGCTCCCACTTCAAATTTTCCATGTAGGTTGGCTAAAGTCAGGTCCTGGAATGTTAATTAGGACCTGATCGCAACTAATGGACCAGAAATTATGAAATGACTCATGTTACCAGTCATTTAAACTAGATAGTTAAGAGTCCAGTTATGATTAGGTTCAAACTGAGGCTTAAATCTAATATATTTATTGCAAGTAACACTGAACACTCAAGTGCCCTTATTTTAAATCTAAACGACACCACTATTGTATCCATTTCCTACATCTTTGAATCATGCAGCCGTTGAATCTGTCATCTTTCTTTCTCATTTGGGAGGATTCAAAGTGACATCTCCTACTATGTCACCCTACCTGGTAGAAAATGGGGAGTGTGGTTGCCATGGACTGTTTTATATTAGAAGAATTTAGTCTGAGAACCTAACACAAAGCCTGGGTCATAAGTAGGGTCGGATGCCAGGGACATGGTTGTTGCTATTTTTTCAGTTTTGATCAATTTTCTTCATCTAAACATTTCACTTTTCTTGGCCCATCATTATGCCCCATCTTCTCCTTTTTTCCTAGAAATGTCCACTGGGAATGTGCACTATACACAGCAATACAAACACAAACCAGAGCTTCGAAGGGCCCCGTGACACCCAACATCAAGGGTTTTGTAAAGAAAAATACACAAAGGCAGCCACACCTCACTCTGGCTTTCTATTAACCCCAGAAAAAAATTCCAGAAATGCATTTTAATTCTTTAGCCTGAGTGACAAAAAGGTTAAAATACCTCCCAAAGTCCACTTAAGAATAATTCTGATCTTGGGAAAATGGTTTTTGTTAGCCCCAAAGCCTATTAAGATTAATGGCAAGAGGGGCTCGTTATTCTGCCAGAAAAGTCTACTTACAAATGTAAGAGGGGGGTTTCTTCTGCCTATTTCAGAGAGCAGGGGAGCAGGATATGCAGATGGCAGGGGCCAGAGCTGGGATGCTCACTTGGGGTAGGATTGTGTAGCTGAGGAAAGGACTCTTATCTGGGATTTCTTATGCAGAGAATTCACCTGGCTCACAATTCTGAAACCCACTGCCCCAGCCACAGAACCCGGAACCCAGAGCGATATTTGGAAACTGGAGCCTTGGTGGGGATATAAACAGTCCTTGTGCCCATTGACCTTGCTGCCCCTGTGCAGCAGGGACTGCTGCTTCCTATTCAAGTGCCTGACTGGTATGGTGACTCCGCCACCTCCCCAGTCCTACAATCCTCTGCCACTGCTAACCAACTGACTGTTTCTATGCCCTGAATGGAAACTCTAGGCAGAATTGCAGCAATCTGCTTGTTCTCAACGAAGCACCAGGTGTTTTCATGGGACAGCAGCCTTGGAATGGGCGCTTGTTATGCTGTAGGACAATCCCCTGGATGGCAGAATTGTGGCCAAGTGTTCATCCCTAGTTATCCTGGCAGGGCACAGCACAGCAGCCTGTTACTAAGAGACAGGAATTCCCAGACTCAGAAATGGCTCTACAAGGACTCTGGCTTTGATTACCAGCTCACGGAATTGGTGGGAGGCAAATAGTCAGGAAGGCTTGACGTTTTAGGAAATTTGGTTCAACCCAAGAAACCCAAGCCTGGCTGACAACGGGAATATTCAATCCCTGAAGCGAATTCCAGGCCCCCCAAATCTGTGCCAAAAAGTAATGGGCTCCAAAGAAGTACAGATTCAGAAAGGGCATATGCACCAATATCCATGTCAGAGGGGCCAAGAAGGACAATGGAGGAAGGAAATGCTCCCGGAGAGCACAGCCAGGATTTCCAGATTGGCAGACCAAGGAATACCTAGTGTTGCCCAGGCAAAGTCACCTTACTGCACCTGTCAAGCAGAAAACAAGGCATATAGCAGACGGGGTGCTAGTTTCTTTTCTCATTGTCTACTTCTTCAAATAAAAGTTTTCCTTGAAGTTTTCCTCCACCATTTCATATAATATTTACTGGGTTTTAATGGAAATGGGCACAGGCTTAGCTAACTGTATGAACAAAAAACCCTAAAAATACAGTGGCTTAAAAATGACAGGAATCTATTTCTCTTATTTCCTCTATAATAGTCCAGAGCATCAGTATCCAATAGAAACATAATGTGTGTTCCATTTGTAATTTCAACTTGTCTAGTAGTCACATTGGAAAAAAGTAAACAAGTGAAATTGATATTAATAAATTGTATTTCCTTTAACTAATTTTTTTTTTGAAACAGAATCTTACTCTGTCACTCTGGGTAGAGTGCTATGGCATCATAGCTCACAGCAACATCAAACTCTTGGGCTCAAGTAATCCTCTTGCATCAGCCTCCCAAGAAGCTGGGACAACAGGTGCCCATCACAATGCCTGGCTAGTTTTTCTTTTCTTTTAATAGAAAAACTGGCCAGGCACTGTAGACTGGTCTGGCTCTTGCTCAGGCTAGTCTCAAACTCCTGAGCTCAAGCAATCCACCTGCCTCAGCTTCCCAGAGTGCTAGGATTTCAGGGATGAGCCACTGCGTCTGGCCTATTTAACTTAATACAAACAAAATATTATCATTTAAACACGTAAACCATATAAAATATTATTGCAATATTACACATCCTTTTGTGGGGGACTTAGAACCCATCTCAGTTCAGACTAGCCACATTTTGAGCACTCAGTAGCCACACATGGCTGGTGGCTACCATGGTAGACGATGCTGAGTAGATGTCAGAAGGACATCTGTCCAGGGTTAGCTGGGGACCCACAGCTCTAGCCCATGATCCCACCATCCCTTAAAGTAGTATTTCTCAACCTCAACTCTATTGACTTTACAGGCCAGATCAAACTTTGCTATAGGGGCTTTCTTGTGTATCGTAGGATGTTTAGAGTGGGCCTGTCCCCTACCCACTAGATGCCAGTTGTCTTCGCTCCTCCCAGCTCATGACAATCAAAAATACTTCCAAATACTGGAGATTGTAAGGCAACAAGTCACCCCTTGCAGTGGTTCTCAAACTTACATGTGTATTAAAATGCCCTGGAGAGCTTATTAAAACAGGAGTTTCTAGGCCCCAGTGCCAAAGTTTCTGATTTAACATGTATGGAGTGGGACCTGAAAATACAGCTTTCCAGTGAACTCCCTAGACTTCTGTTCCAAGACCACTCTGAGAACCATTCTCTGAGAACCCCTGGCCCAGGTTGCTGCAGTCCCCTGCCTGACTGGCTCAGCACCACAAGGTATTGTCACCCCCAGGAGGCGATACAGACAAGAAATAGAGGACAAATAATATATTTTAAGGTGGCAATGGAGAAGTCACACGTGTGACTTTTGCTCACATTCCTTTGTTGAGAATTTGGACTCATGGTCATTTCTAAGTGCACAAAGTCTAGGAAATGTAGTGTCTATCTGAGTAGCAATGTGCCCAGTTAAAATTCAGGAGTTCTAGTATTAAAAGGGAGATTGGCTAATGAGGGACAAATTGTAAGATAATATTGTTTCGTTATAAAGTTACCAGACTATGAAGAGCTCCATCAGAAACTGACCTAGAAGAAGGCACATAAGCTCAAGTCTTGGACATGGAGCTCAAAGTGAAGCTCAAGGCATCCATCTTTGAAGAAGAGATGCATGTAGATGGGTAGGCAGGAACTTTTGAAGATGTGTATCTGGGGACAAGGGTATATGTGGTATGGTAATAAAGTAGCGGAGTGGATATGCTACCGGATTGTCTCCTCAATTGTCCCTCCCCCATTCCTAAAAGACAATAAATTTCCCAGCTTTGTGGTTTGAGAAATTTTAACTCCACTCTTCAGCTCTAAAAATTATCCTTGATTTGTCTAAAGTCAATCAAGGAATCATATTTCCTTAGTCACAGTGATATGTTTAGGGATAGGCCAATAACCTAAACTTGTCCAACCAAGTGGAAGTTCAAACTATTTGACATTTGGGGAAGAAGATACTCTCTGTCTCCCTGGGTGTGAATGAGAATATTAGTCCTGGGGCAGCTGGCAGCCAAGTGACATAAGAGAAGCCAATCCAAGGATGAAGCTGAAACACAAAGAAGGGCGAGGAACCAAGAGAACCCCAGGAAAAGAGACTTGCAGCCCTGATGACATGTTTCTAGACTAAACCATATTCGATGTTCTGCTTCTGGAGTTCTCAGATAAATGAGCTGATACATTTTAAAAATATTTTTAAATCCTTTTGCTTTAAGCTTTTTGTCACTTTTGTAACTGAAAGTATTCCCAATAACAGTTTTACCTGAATGCGTTTCTTCCTTGGCACCTAAAGCACCTAATAAAGGTAAGGGCACGTTTATCTCCTGAACACCTACTGTAACCATCTCATTATGTGAGCCCTTGGCATATATTAGCTCACGTGAGTCTCACAATAACCCTGGAAGTAACTATAAATGAAGAAATTGAGATTCAAAAAGATTAGCTAACCTTCCCAATGACACTCTGGGAATAAGTGGCTGACCTGAGAATTGAGCCCATCTGGCTCTAAGTCCAATGCTCTTTCTACATGTTTGGCCTCACAGGTTATTTTTTGAACCATGCATATAAATAACAAAGGTTTATATGTTTATTCAAACTCCACATGGAAAACCATTCTGACTTTTGAAAATCTGATTCAATGATCAAAAACACATGTAGAATATTAGTTAGAAGGTGGTGTAGACTGTAGTAGGGTTTTATAGGCATCTTGGGCAGGTCCTTCAGAGTAATTGGGATGTGGAATGTGGAAGTCATTTTTATGGGAAAGTTGGGACATGGCCTCCTGTAGGCAGCCTCAGGCAAAAGAGTGAATATTCAAGAAAAAAAAATCATGTTGAACCTGTTGATAAGGTTCATGAGGATGTTAATTAAAAGAAATCTCATATTTCAAGGCTGTATTGGTGATGCACTTTCAAGCAATAGCATATGACCAGCACACAATAGAACTATGAGGTACTGCCCCAGGATGTCAGTATTCTTTTGAAAATGGTACATCTTGTTTATAAAGTGTCCAGAGAATTCCTCTCTTGCTTCCCTACTACAATTCCCACTTGGGCCACTCCTCACATTCTCTGGTTCACTCACAAAGAATAGAAAGATGGCCATATTATAAGTTTGGCTAGCCATGCTATGTTAGCCAACTCAAAAGTCTCTTCTTTGTACATTGTTTAAAATAATTACAGGCATACCTCATTTTATTGCCCTTCACTTTATTGTGCTTTGCAGATACTGTGTTTTTTTACAAATTACAGATTTGTGGCAATCCTGCGTCGAGCAAGTCTGTCAGCGTCATTTTTCCAACAGCATGTGCTCATTTCATGTCTGTGAGCCACATTTTGGTAATTCCTGCAATATTCCAAACTTTATCATTATTATTATCACATAATGAATTATCTGTTACGGTGATTATGATGTTAACTATTATAATTGTTTTGGGGTGCCACAAGCCCTACCCATATTAGACTGTGAATTTAATCAGTGTTGTGTATGTTGTCACTGCTCCACTGACTGGCTATCTTGCTCCCTCAACTCAGGCATCCTCATTCCTCGAGACACAACAATATTGAAGTTAGGCCAATTAATAACCCTACAATGGCTTCTAAGTGTTCAAGTGAAAGGAAGAGCCACATATTTCTCATGTTAAATCAAAAGCCAGAAATGATTAAAGTTAGTGAGGAAGACATGTCAAAAGCAGAGATGGGTTAAAATCTAGGTCTCTGATGCCAAACAGTAAGCCAAGTTCTGGATGAGAAGGAAAAGGCATTGAAGGGCATTATAATTGCTATTCTGATAAACACACGAATAATAAGGAAGTGAAACAGATTTACTGCTGATAGGGAGAAAGTTCGAGTGGTCTGGATAGAAGATCAAACCAGCCACAACATTCCCTTTAAACCCAAGCCTAATTCAGAGCGAGTTCCTAACTTTGTTCAATTCTATAAGGTCTGAGAGAGATGAGGGCTGCAGATGAAAAGTCTGAAGTTAACTGAGGCTGATTCATGAAGTTTAAAGAAAGAACTCATCTGCTTAATAGAAAAGTGCAAAGTGAGCCAGCAAGTGCTGATGTAGAAGCTACAAAAAGTTAGCCAAAGATATAGCTAAGATCACCGATACATGTGGCTACAGTAAACAATGTATTTTCAATGTAGATGAAACATCCTTCTTTTGGAAGATGCCATCTAGGACTCTTATAGCTAGAAAGGAGAAGTCAATGCCTGGTTTCAAAGCTTCAAAAGACAGGCTGACTCTCTTATAAGGAGCTAACGTGGCTTTAAGTTGAAGCCAATGTTCATCTACCATTCTGAAAATCCTAGGACCTTTTAGATTCCTTTCAAAATATCACTGCTCATTCACAAAGCACCTGGTCACCCCAGAGCTATGATAGAGACATACAAGGAGATAAATATTGTTTTCATGCTGCCAATGCAACATCCACTCTGCAGCTGGTGGATCAAGGAGTCATTTCAACTTTTAAGTCTTATTTTTTAAAAAAATACATTTTGTATATCTATGGCTGCCATAGGTAGTGATTCCTATGATGGATCTGGCCAGAGTAAACTGAAAACCTGAAAAGGATTCATCATTCTAGAGGCCATTAAGAACATTCATGATCCATGGGAGAAGGTCAAACTATGAACATTAATAGAAGTTTAGAAGAAATTGATTGTACCCTTCGTGGACAACTTTGAAGGGTTCAAGACTTCAGTGGAAGAAATAATAAGAGATGTGGTGGAAATAGCAGAGAATGAGAATTACAAGCAGAGCCTGAAGATGTGACTGAATTGCTACAATCTCATGATCAAACTTGAATGAAGAAGCAGTTGCTTCTCAGGGTTGAGCAAAGAAAGTGGTTTGGGGGGATGGATCTGCTGCTGGCAAAGATTCTGTGAACACTGCTGAAATGACAACAAAGGGTTTAGAAAAGTAATATACATAAACTTAGTTGATAAAACAGCAACAGGGTTTGAGAGGATTAACTCCAATTTTCAAAGAAGTTCTACTGGGGTGGCTCCTGTGGCTCAAGGAGTAGGGCGCTGGCCCCATATAACAGAAGTGGCGGATTCAAACCCAGCCCAGGCCAAAAGCTGCAAAAAAAAAAAAAAAAAAAAAAAAAAAAAATCAAAGAAGTTCTATTGTGGGTAAAATGCTAACAAACAGCATTACATGCTACAGAGAAATCTTTCAGTCATCAAAGGGTCAATTGGTACAACAAACTTCAATGCTGTCGTACTGTAAGAAATGGTGACTTTTCCTCTTTCATATTTACATGGATGGAGCTGGATCAGGTTCTCCTTAGCAAAGTGTCTCTAGAATGGAAGAAAAAGTATCCAATGTATACATCCCTATTCTGAGGCAAATTTATATCTCTCAAGTGTAGGC